>JAZGTI010007506.1:0-21553 GCA_036877585.1 Botia kubotai | reverse complement strand
TTTTTTTCAGGTTGATGCAAGTGACGATGAACCAACAAGCTTTATGTATATGAGTGAGGATGCCCTCACTAACCCAGAGAAGATTATGATTCTGATCCAGGGCAGTGGAGTGGTGAGAGCCGGCCAGTGGGCTCGTCGCCTCATTATTAATGAAGACCTTAACAGTGGGACACAGATCCCCTTCATTAACAGGGCCAAAGAGGTTGGTCTTTTTTGTGCTGTTAGTTACTATGAGCAGAAGACACATTTCAGAATGAATTGTAGGTTACTTGCATGAATCCTTTGCGTCAAAATAATACTTTACTAAAGTTTGTTTTTCATTTTCATCTTTTTTATTATTAGGCTAATTATTATCTTAATTGAATCTATTTCCAGTCCATGCTATTCTGACATTAGTGGTCATCAGTCAAGTTAAAATGTGTCATCTCTTGATTAGTTAATTGAGAGGGGAAGATTACATTAAGTGTAAAGAGACAGACATTTTGTAAGGAACATCCAATTGGATTAATGTGTGCGTGATAAAATATTTTTTTGACATCAAAGTTTAAGTGTTTTTAGTCCAGTTGATGGGACGGTCACATGCTTTATTGGGTCGATTGTTATGTTACATTGATATTACATTGTTATGCCCATGTAACTATGAGAGTCTAATAGTATTGGCATCTTCAGGCACATCAGTATTATTTTACCCTGTATGCCATTTATTGTAATGGAATATACTGTCTTGTTTGAGATATTGGCAGTGAAAGTAAAAATCTGACCTTTTGGTCTGACCAGGTCATCAGAAAAAATATTTACATTAGTATCAGTAAAACAAATATGACTGCCTGTAGCCTCTGCAACTCTTGCATCTGTCTCTCTTTTCTGCTCTGAATTAGATTTTTACTTTCTCCATTTCTCGTATATTTATTTACCCGGCAAAAGGAACTGTTTTGCAGTTATGTGTGCACTGTAAACTGTAATTTAGATTTTCATTTCTTTTCTCTGTCGGAGGATGTATCCCAGAGTGGAGTTATTTCCGTCCATCGCGGCTAGTCGTTTGTCACGCCACCCGCTGCTACCTGTGTAATTTCATCGGCCCGTGCGTTCAAATTGACTTAAGGGAGATCTCCCTCACTCTTCCATCTAAATGTCATAAAACACACACACACATTGATGTCTGCAGGCAAAGTCACTTTCCGCACAGTGCCGAGAAAAGATGGACATGGCTGACGAGCTTGTGTGTATAAATGTGTGGTAGACAGTGAGGCGGCTTATTGTATTTGCGTAGAGGTGCGTTTTGGGGGCGTACCATGATTGGTTAGATGGAGAGAATGCACAGTGCATGTTGCCGGCCATTTATCATACAAAATAATGACCCTGACTTTGTTGTGACATCATCATAATAGCATTTACAGGAGAAGAGTGTGTTGCATGCATTTCAGTATGACAGAAGGGATGTGGCTGTCACTTTGCTATATCTGTATTACTGAGGGGGTACGGATGCGCTCTCTGATTTTTAAAGTGAAGGCTTGTGTTTGTGATTTCCTCTGTGATAAACAAGGCCACCTGAGGCCATCTGCTGAATACGCTCTGAACTGAGATCATTTTGTTCTTTTTTGCCTGTGAGGAATGTTATTCAGTTGGGAATTGATAACTTACCCGCAAACAGATTTAAGTGCTCCTTGATTTGTCCTGTGAAGCTTCATTAAAGGATTTGTGTGTAATGTTTTGATGGTAAAATGCTTTATGATCTCAGCCTAATATTCAGAGACAACTATAAGTATGGCATTTTTAGACTTACCCGAAGAACGTAAACCCTGTGACACTGTGGCTCTATCAAAACATTGTTCTGTTTGTTTGAGCTTTTTGTTCAATTTATCTTAATGGCAGTTGCTTGTGGATGGCCTACAATGTAGAAAGATGGCTTACACCATCTAGCTAGCAGATTTTGGCTTGCTTTTTTGTATATCGATTTGCTAGATGGCCATCTGCCAAAATATTAAAAACAATTATATCATTAAAAACGTAACATTCTCATTTTCCACTATTTAATTTTGTTTTCATCTCATCAGCAATTTCTATTTTAGCACGCTCTGCAGCAGCTGACCACTATAGGAGCAATGTGGAGCTGATGCCGGAGGATTAAAACATTAAATTGAATTATTATTAGGCTATTTTAATTATTGTAAAATATTTTTTATTCAACACACGTGATCCGAACCACTTTTTTTTGTTTTACCCAGAACCAAACCCTTAAATAAAGCTAGACAAAATACCACCTGCCAGTCACTTTTTCGTAAGACTCTGGTATAGAGTATAGATGCGTAGGCATAGATCTAAAAATGGCGTTGACAAACTTAGTCGATAAAAAAGGTACCTTTTCACTATCTGGCAATACTTCGGGTTTAGGCCTAATGAAAGAAGACAGCCAAGAGACACATCTGTGCTCTTGTAGTCCGTGCAAAAGATGGACAGACAATGAATTTACATGACCATTTGCACAAACTAAAACGAATAAACAAATAACAACTTGATATCCATATTTTTATTTATTTCATTTTTATTAATGTGAATATCAAGTCGTTATTTGTTTATTCGTTTTGTTTTTGTAAAGAAAAAATAAGTTGTTTTTCCTTTTTCCTGTTTGTGAATTCTTAATTGAAAATTAATTAAACGAATGATACACAGGTTTTGCATAACTAAGCTTATATTTTAAGCCGATTGTGTGAGCACCATATGGGAGGCTTTGTACCTGTTTGTCAGCTGTGGTTGGAAAAACATAAATGTGTGCATTGTAAATGGCCTATAGGTTACAACTATGTAGAAGTTGGCTCAATAGCTAATACAATTACTTGAAAGTTAGCTGTTGTTTTCCTGACAGGACTGTGCAACACGATATAATTTGCTCAGGAAAAAAGCCACCGTCTGCTCCCGCAGCTTACCTGTCAGGACATAAGTGTTCCGGAAGTGGTTAACAGCGGGTTAAAGCCAGTAGCGGAGTTTGCAGATATTTACAGACTGTCTGTCATGGTAAAACCATGAGGAAGGCATACTTGGTGTAGCCTATGTAATCTAATTAAATTGGAATTATTTTTAATTTTGTCGCTGTTTTTATATGCTTTGTTTAGTTTGTTTAAAACATCTAGTGGTCTCTAATTTGTTTGGCTTGTTTTGCACAATAAAGTCACTGTTAAGTTACTGTTTAGTTTGTGTTCATTAAACTGTTTTAAATGTTATTTGAATTGTGATCGGAACAACTTCATTGTTATTATTATGTAATCAAAAAAAAAAATAAGTAACTGCACGGAAATTGATAGCATGCATTGCACTGGGCGGTATAGTGTGTGCATTTTTTGTCATTTGGGTTCATAAAGTACTTTGATTCCCAGCAAACACACAACTAATGCAATCTATACAATACTTTGATTACACTTTAAGTCGCTTTGGTTTTAAAAAAATGATTTTAGTGTGTTACTCGTACAGGTGTATAGTCTCCTGAGACTATACACTATAGATACATAATAGACTATAGACTGTGGTCCTTTAGGTAATCCAGTAAAGTCTACAGAGATCCCATACAGACCCCAGACACACCTCACTGCCCCTTTCCACAGAAGTAAAATTCAGGAAGGTATACTATAACTACACAAACACTAATACATGCTAATAAGTTTACTGCAGAATAAAGAGAAAACAGTTGATAAAAATAAAGCATTTTATTTCATGTGATAAAAATTTCCTGAGAAACACTATGTAACCACTGATCCAGCTGCTTCAGTTCTTAAAGTGTTCATGATACTAGTTAATGTTAAAAGCATTGATTCCCTGTGATGTAAAAAACTACAGATTTGAAAATTCTTGAAAATTGAAAATGTATTGTTAAAGGAGCTGAAATTGTACACATGCCTTGTTTTTTTTTTTAGCAGCAGTGCTTTAAAGGAGATTAATTGAGGCAAATCGTCATTGAGAATATTTTACCTTTATTTACCATTATCTTAGTGTTAGTATGTCAGAAAAGAATACATGTATATATTATTACCAGAGCACAAGTGTGTGACAATAAGTAGGCATACATGGCAGAACGCAGTGGCAATGCTGACAAAAGCTCTAGAGTCTGACAGCTGGACTACAGAGGGAGTTTGTAACAACTGTGTGTGTGTGTTTGAGAAAGAAAGCAAGCTTTCTTAATGACAGTTATTCCTTCATGAGTTTAACTCCTGACAGCTGATAGCAATGCCTGTTGCATCATGGTAGCAGAACCATTTCTGACCTGTCAAAAGCGGAAGGGTTTGGGTCGAAGGAAGAGAAAAAAATGAATGGTAAGAATTGAGAGAACTGAAAATTTCACTTCAGTTTTATTGTAGGGTTAAATAAAGAAGAAGCAAATTTGGGTTGCCTGAGGTCTTTATTACACTGACAGCTAATAAATTCTCAGTACGTTTAGTTGTTAGCAGGCATTCCTCCTTAACTACTCTTACCAACCACGTTAGGTGTCGTTTTCACATCTGCAGGAACAGAGCAACCTGAAGTCATTGATTTTTATTGATAGTGTGCTATTGTTTTGTAAAATAAACAAGAAGTAACAATAGCTAGTATGTTCAGTGATGTAACAAAGTTGAGAAGAGTTAAACTTTATACAAATATATATCAGCGTTATGTTGAGTCTGTTTTTAGATATGGTCAGGTGACAGCAAGACAGAGACAAAGCTAATGTTGTTGTCTATATGATTTATCGGTTTCTCTGATTTGTGTGTGATTTTGTTAATAATAAGGTCCATTATGCACTACTTCAATTTATATACTTTCCAGCATTTGTAATGATGTTTGTGCATGCAACTAAAGTTGAGTGTCCTCCATTAAATTGCTTTATATGTGAACAGTCCATAAGGTGGAATATCATTAAAATTCAACTTTTCCTTATTGCCGCCGGTTACTGTTGCTCATTGCTAACTCTTATTGAAAATGAATATCTTTGAGTTGCTTTGTCACAGCAGATTCCTGTCAGCTGCAGATTGCTGGCCACATGTATCATACGTGTGCATTTTGTGCAGGAATATCTTCAAATGGCTTACTTACTGAAGTTACTTGCTAAAGTTACTTGCCGATTTAACCTCTTATGACCAAAACTACCAACAAACCCCCTCCTTTGCGCACATCTAGTTTTGGCCTGGCTTCTCTGACAGAGCCGGATTGATTGCTCACTCAGAGCATCTTGTTTAAACCTGCAGTTACTCTGACACTGACCCAGCCAAAATGTTGCTGAGGCTAACATGAGGATGTGACTTGAAAGGTGAGAGGATCTCTCTCTGATGTGGGAGGCTTGAGTTTTTTTTTCTTCTAGTGGGTCTAAGGAAGCATACGTAAAAACAAGCTCTTGACAGAGCCAATAAATATACTGCAACTCTCCTAGCATCTCTGTCGCTCTGTCTCTCTCTTTCTCTCTCTCTCTCTAGTGCTATTTTGCTCATATTTCTCTGCAGCACACCTGATACGTTTTCCTCTCCACTTCAGTGTTTAGAATGGAATACTTGCTTGCTGCATATTGTGTAGTATGTAATATTTTGTCTATACGCACAAAAGTAAATAAAACAATAAATAAAGTGAAACAATATGTAAGAAATTGTGTAAGTGGAATACTACAGTATGTCATATTGTGTAGTATGTTATGTATATTGCCTACTATGTTAAAAAGTATGTAAAAATGTTTACAATGTGCATTATGTGACATTAGGACATGTAACTCCTGGTTACATGTCAGGGTATGGAGGGTATATGAGTTGATTTTCGCTTTTTAAATGGCACATGGCTACTTATAAGCATAAATACATAGATATGTGAAATATTGATTTGCAGTTTAAAATTTTTATTATGTGACAATAATGATTAGAGGCATATGTGTTTGCATATTAGTGCCAGTGTATTTTGTTTTATGGTCTTGATGTGACTTCCTTACAAGGCATAAAAGTGTGGTGAGGGATAAAAGTACAAAAATGGCCTGGAACAACAATTAGATATGCAGGTAATATATCAATTCACACAAAATTAAACAAATCATAATATTGATACATATGTTTGACTGTCACAATTGACCACTTAGAATAAGTTTTTACACAGCTGTGCAATAAGTAAAGATAAGTATTTTACAAATTTGGACATGGAAGGTCAATGCGAGACTGCATTACTCAGTGTGTGTTCTGTTCGGCACTGCACATTTTGCGTACTCTGCCCAGTATATATGCTGCTTACTGCAAAAAATATTATGATTAGTAGTATGCTATTCTGAACATATCTCTTTTTCTGTGCCTCTCTGTATCATCTCCTTGTCACAGTTTCATTATTTCTCTCTCTCCTTCACACTGTATTTTTCTTTCTTATCCATGTTTTTTTCTCCAATTTCTTTCCTTCGTGTTTGTTTTTGCTGTTGCTTTGACCCGCACCCCCTCAGTAAACTCTTCCCCCTTCCTTCCTGACCCAAGTCGACCCCTATAGCCTTCTCTATCTCTCTCTCTACTTCTCCCTTTTTCTCTCTCTCTCTTTCACACACACACACATCCCAAACCTCCCATCTGCTGGCAGTCATTTCCCTGCTTGCAAAAAGAAAGTCAGAATAAGAAATAAAAAAGGACAACTGCATTTCATTAAGAATAAAGTCTTTAATAAAAAATAAGATCTGTACCTTCCTCCCCCCACCCTGTTCTTGTTAGTCAGTTAGAAGCCACTCTGGAGACTTGCTAGAAAGAAAGAGGGGGTGTGGTGTTTTCAAAAGTGTGTCAAAAGCCTAGGGGTTTGTATCTGCCCAGAATTTCAATGGGAGGCTGAAAGGGGGCCGGGAAGCGGGCAAACTCAAACACAGGAATCATGTTTAATTTCTGTCATGTTGCTCTTTTTTTCACCAGATTGATGTCTTTTTCAGAATCAGCTTACTATCTCTCTTACTGTTGCTCTCAGATATAGTGTGATACTGTATACTATAACTGTCCTCTGTGTCTCTCTGTTAAGTCCCTCATGTTCCCTAAAGACCCCCCCCCCCCTCAAAGTTATCCTATAGCATTATAGCGTTACAGATCCTTTATTTCCTGTGCAGGGGGTGTACAGAGGGAAATACATGCCTCACAGTGATGTTAACTAGCTAGAGAGGCATGCATTGGGACAGTGGGGGTAACGCATTCCTCTATCTTGCTAGAAGGTATAGCGTTTCCTGCAGTTAAAATCAATGAACTTGACACCTTCAAAGGGCCATGTGAGGCAGTGACTTGCTCTGGGGTTAAAACTCTTTTAAATAGCCCCCTGCGGGAATTGTGGCTGTCAATAAAATGCAATAATTACCACACCCGGCCTGGGAAGAGTGCAGGCAAGCCTGGGCTAAATTAAAAATTGATCAAAAAGAGGAAAAAACATTATTTTTGTTGCCCTATTGCCAGGGCTTAACTGTTCAATGTTGAATCTCATCAACTTACTGGCTGTGGTTTCTACGTTTCTATGGATTCCTCTATGTGACTGTTTTATGGTTTCTACCATTCTCCAGCTTTCTGACAAGCAATTTACCATGTCGTTAGTGTTAAAAGATTTATATGCCAGTTAAGTGTTTTGATGTGTGTTGCAGGGGAGCCCTTTATTTACATGGAGCGTGGAGTTAGAGTCTTCAATGCATACATAAGCATTTTTTGATCGCTGCTTAATTTTATCTGGCTCTCCTCACCTCTTCTTTTTCTCCATTTGACAGTCAGAATACATTGTGGCTCATCTTTTGGTGTATATACACACAGTCACTGAGTAAGAATAGGATATTTTTTTATAAAGCATGCATACACTCACACATTTATATACACTTTATATATCAGAATACCATGTTATCACCATCTGATGTTATCATTGTACAGTAGTATCACTACCATACTTTTTTGTAAGGGTTGTGAAACACTGTAGATACACTTCTAGACAAAGTGTTGATAATTGGATTTTAATTAAAAATATACCAATGATACTATGGTAAAGGCAGGCAGCAAGGTGTATGTAGTAGGTCGTTTTGTGCTGTGGGCAGTATGTGAGTGTCCCGATGGGATGACCTTATTTAGGTTCTCTCATACAATGCCTGTAGCAACTCTTCCCTCACTGTCTCCCTGGGATGACTAAATAAGGCTGAATAAAGTGTTTGTAGGAGCGAGACAGAGAGGGCGAGAAAGTGATATAAAACACGTCCCCATACTATTAATAGGCTTCCTTTTATTGTCCTGTACATCAATCTCTAACAACAGAGATCTGACACAAATGAGAGCTGCCCATACAGATGTATTGATTAGAAACTCTCCACCCTGTTTATTTGGTAATCTTTGGGGCTCTTCTGTAATCCTGGCTCTTTAAATGTTACATGCCATCTTCTCTGCAGTGCTTGGTCAAGGTCAGGGTAACCAGCTTACCAAAGTTGTTGCAGGAAATTTAGTTTATGGGAGAAACAGAAATGTGTGCGGCTATCCGTGGAGGTCTGCTCAGGGGGTCAAAGTTCAGCTCCAGCTGCTACAAAACAAATAACAGAGAGAAACATGCCAGAGTAGCTCTCTGAGCAAATTGGCCCGTTTTGTGAGACCTTAATCGATGGGGAGGAACCCTTAGGGCCAGTATGGGTTAACTGGGTCTTGGCCATATTCTGTAGTTCAATGAAGGAGAAGAACAAATGTATGTGTTTCTTCACCCTTCGTTACTGGAAGATGAAAATAAATATATGGGAGAGAAGGCTGTTCTCAAAGACCTTTGGCTCACATTCAGATGTCCAGAGACCTTCACATTCATAAGGCCAGTGCAGGATAATGAAGATGGACCGCATGGCCTTGTTCCAAATGTTTTGAATAGCCATTTATGAATGCGGCTCTTTAGGAGACTGGCTGGATCATAAGATATTGTCATTATAGCAGCTGCTTCTGTCTTAACTGCTTGGAAGTGCAGTATGAATCATAATCATGTGATTGTGAATATTGTGAATATTAGAATATGTGTGATTTAAAGTGAATTGTTTGTTGATAAAATAATACTTTTTGGTAACCCAGTTTAATCTATACAATTACAAGCTATTCGTTTAGTCATTGGCTATGTGAAGAGTGTAAATAAAGCAACATGTCTGAGTATCTGGCAGATCCCGAAGCACAGGGGCTTGGAGATATCACCTGATATGTGATGAAGCACAAATTACATGCTTCAAGTTGTACATTTTATGAATCTAGTCTTCGTAGCTCAGTTGGTAGAGCATGGTAGACATATGTAAATTGGCAGAACAATGCCAAGATCATGTGTTTGAATACCAGGGAGCACACAAATCTTGGAATAATCTGGAATAAACTTTTTAAACTGCTCTGGATAATGTTAATGATTTTATAATGTATATAGGTCTCCATTTCATGTGTATGCGTAGGGCTAAATAGGTTAGAATTGTACATCAGAAGGTTAAATGTAGTGGCTGCACCACTGACCTCCTTTTCTGCTAACACACACCTGTCACACAGCCGCCCAGAGAAAGAGTGGCTTTGTCAGGAAATATTCAGCTCTGTTACTGCCACCTGTGAATGAACTCCTGAGACCTGAAAAAGCAAGCTTCTGAAACAATTCAGTGTGTGTGTGGGCACAGAGCTGTCATTCGCTTTCTTGGCTGAAAGGTAGGAGTCGTGGCGTTGCGGGGTGATAGCGTGGAGAGACATCAGTATTCGAGCGATGTCACCAAGCCCCTGTGCACTGGGAGCAGCCAGACACTACGACAGGCGTACCTGCTTTTCCTCCGAGACACACACACTCTGAGTGTCCTTGAGAATCACTGACAACCTTTCCATAAGCATAAAGAAGCCAAACTCTGTAATTGCCAGGATCAGTCCCTTGGTGGGTTTATGTGTGTGTGTGTGTGTGTGTGTGTGTGTTTGAAGGCTAAGCTTTTTGCTTAGTTATGGACAGCAAAAGGAACTGGTATTACTCATAACAGAATGTGTCTAATTGAATTTTGGAAGAGTCTCTGTGCTTTCTTTTTTTTTTGATTGGACAAAAGCACATGAAATCTGACCTCACTTGAACTGGACCAGTTGCATTCATATGACAGTCAATGGCACTTCTAGACAGTTCTCTGTGACTTCCTTGCACTCTTGAGGGTTAAAGCCCTGGGATGGACACATTGGATGGAAACATCGGTATGGAGTTAAACTTACTCTTTAACTCCATAATGATGCAGTAAAACCCTCAGAACACCTTAGCAGCCTAAGGCTATGGACTAAAACCATCCACAACATCCTAGCATCATGTGGCAACATGTCATGTGACTTTCACACATGCAATTTCTTTAGAAATTATAAAAATCTTGTTGCCATATATTATAAACACACCTTTTATGAATATTAGTGCCAGTGTGTTTTGTTGTTGGTCTTGATGTTTTAAACATAAATGGCCATTAAAAAATTGAAATATTTTTCAGTATTTAAGTATCTATTCTTTCCAATTTGCTCTACTTTCTTCCCTTATACTATATAAGCCCAGGAACTAAATTTAGACTAGCATCAGGCCAAGTGTCAGTGCACATATACTAAGGAGATTCTGCAGCTGATAAGTGGACTCCCAGGAGAGTAAAAGTGCTTCATTCTGATGTGTTGTGTGTATATAGACCCATTTCCACCAGTGTAAGGCCCAGTCTTACCTACTGTCAGCTGTACAGACACACGTTCTCACTCTGCCCAGGGAGGAAGTGAGTGAGTGAGTGAGTGAGTGAGAGAGAGTGAGTGCGCGTGTGTCACCGACAGCACCCTGGGCCTGGATTTCTGCAGGATCAACAGGGCTAATTATAGCGATGCACTGACACCTTTCTGGTGCCTTTTCAATCACCTCCCACTGCCAGGTGCCTCACTGCCTCAAGCTTCCCCTTTGCCTGTTTGCATGAGTGTGAGCTCATGAGAGTTTTCTGAAGAGTTTGTGTGTGTGTATAGGATCAGGAGTTAGTGGTGATGGTGGTCGTGGGTGTGATTTTTATGTGTGACTGGCAAAGATTTGGTGGGAAGTTTGCAAAGGTGTATGCCTCAACAGTTATGAGATGTCTGAAAATGCTTGAAATATGTTAGTTGCTGTATTTAGAGAGGTAGCCTATTTTCTTGGGTTTTATGGACCATTTATGTGTTTTGTGTGTATGTGTGATGTGTCACTGTTTGATGGTTCTTTCATTTCTCAGAATATGTAAGGACGACTGTCAATAAAATAAAAATATTGATTTATTTTTTGTTCTTTGCTTTGATAATATATATCTATTTATCTGTCTGTCTTTCTGGCATGTTTCAATATGTTGCAATATCTATTAGCACATGCCCTTAAGGTAAGTATCTACAAGATATAAATTAAAGAAGACATTTGAGACAAGGTGGTGTCCCTAACAATAAACACTAATGTAATCTATAACTTCATCTCACTTTTGTCCTGTCTGGTGCCACACATAGTTCATCAGGTCACAGGGTCCACTTTGTGTTGGGGCACACACACACACACACACACACAAAGCATAATTCTTTTCTTTTTGGTTTGACATACCCTGTGTTTTTCTGAGCTTGCATAGCTCTATCTTATCCTCCACTGTTATTTAAACCTGACAACAGCACCAGAGTCTGTAGTTGTCTGTGTCATCATCATAGTGCTATGTGTCATTACCCATGCATATGCTGACAGTGTATCCCTTATCCCTCTCAGGACTCTGGTGAGCTCTGCTGACTTGTTTGCGCTTATGTCAAGTATTTTGGTTACGAGGTGCACCATATGCTGTCATGTGCTGTCACCCTCTTTCTCCCGAGGTAGTCAGTCATCGGAACGGCAACCCCTCAATCCCACGTTTGGAAATCAACACAGGCATGTCATCAGCTGAGCCAGTGAAGGGGAGAACAGCTTCCTGAGGCTGAAAAGATGCTATCGTGCTGTTTTGCTGTCGCTAGAAAGCTGCACCGGTGGTTCTTGAAGTGCAACAACCCTGTCTCTCTCAAAAGCATTGAAAGAAGGAGAAATGTAACTTCCAACTCTTGTGCGGCACCATGACTTGAGTCTGTTATCAGTTTGCGTGTATGTAGAGGTGTGTCTATGTGCGTATTTTTGTTGGGTGGTAAGGGCTTAAGAGTACCAGAGGAACATGGATTTTTATCAAGGGTCATTGTGGTGGAGGACGAGTGGCTGCGATAGCGTCTGGCCTTGCTTTTGAAGTTATTGAGCTGCTCCAACAAGAGAGTTGGTGATAACTTACAAGTTTGATTAGACATCCAGCATTTCTGTGGGCCTCCTGTGTGTAGAGAGCCAAGAGAAGTGAACTTGCATTTAGTTTGTCCTTCACTGGCAGTTATTCAAGTTTGAAACCCCTTTTCCAGTCTCCCTTTTAACCGACTTCTGTTTACACAAAAGCAGTGTAGTCACAAAGTCATGTTCTACAACATGTACAGACAAATTGCCCCTGCGGCTTTTCTTGCTCACTGACCTTGCTCTCCCTCCATACCCTTGTAGCCCAAATACTGTTTTGTTCTTTCAGGGCTATTTTTGTGTTTGTTTTCTGCTTTGCCAGCTTTCAGAGATGAGAAGATGATTTTCAGTGCCCCAGCACTTGTTTCTTTTTTTTTTTTTTACTGTTCTCCCTGTATTGCAGGAATTTGCATTTGGAAAGTGTTTTTGTTTACAGCTGATGTATATGGCCTTGCAGTTTTCTCGCAGGACTTTGCAACACCTCTCAGTTTAGTGAATTACAAGAGAAGTGTGCTTATCTCACTAGACATGATGTCTTACATTGTCGTTCTGTTTTTGATTATGTTTAAGATTTAGTCCTCCATTTTGCTTTACTGTCTGGGTAAACAGGGCAAGACAAGACCCTGTGATGGTTTTGTAAGGTTATGCATCAAACACTCTTTAAACGTGTGTTTGTATAAACACTTGTTCTGAAGTGGGTCAAAGACTTATTGAAAAGCACAGTGGATTAGCATTTACATTATGCCCTGCATTTCCCTCTCCACATTGTGTCTTTTTTATGAGTAAAGTCCTAAATTATCATTAGGTGCTGTAGACTAAAACCGAAACACCTAGCTACAGCAGAAAATGTATTTTTATTTAATTCTAACTAATCAGTAGGGGGCCTATTACCGATCTGTGTACATTTCAAGCGTAGGTAGTAGCAAATGTTGCTTGGTACATAAAATGAAGCTGAATTGACAAATTGATGTAGCCTCATGTGCTAAAATAATCTAATCTAGTTGTTCTCCTTGTTTACACGGCATGTACTAAGGTTAGTACGAGAGAACGAGGGAGATCTCTCTCAGTCTGGCCAATACAAGTCAACTGCAGTGTCTGTGACCCAGTTCCACCCTCCTTTCCTATCTTCCTCTCTCTCCTTTTCCATCCTCTGTGCTGGCACATCTCTCTCTTTGAAGTCCACAAACCCCTCTACAGGAGAAAAAAATGCAAATAAATAAATAAATAAATTATGGGACTGAAAGGTTGGGATGGTTGTTAAAACTGGGCAATAAATGAAGAGATTAAAAATGAACAGAGCATGACTATAATTTCAAATTCTGAAGTATGGTGCCTCTTGGTGTCTTGAAGAGCCGCTGTGCTGCAGGTAGCTTCATTCCCTTGATGCCACTGTTTTTTTATCCTCTTTTCTGTTTGTTGCCAGCCAGCAATGTCATGGGATCTGACCTAGAAAGGTCCAATTGCTCTCAGTCAAGCCCTCAACCTCCTCCTGTGAGTGCAATGGTGCCAGAGACTGAGTCATCCAAGAAAAAGGGGAGCAGTGCATCCCTTGTGTTTTCAAAGGGCGACCCACTTCAGGGACATATACTGCCGGTCTAGCCATAAGTATGTGGTGGACGGTGGGTGGAATGAGCACTAAGAGTTTATCTTTTAAAATGGGATGGCTTATTTGTATGACTATAAAATATGTTAGAGAGAAGTTTTAAATACATTAAATTCCCCTTATTGTTTTAGCATGTTTGGCTTTTCGCATTGTTTCCATAGGAACATGATTTATATGATTAAGTAAGACAATTAAGAAAGTAAGACAATTTTTATTTTAAAACAGCTTGTTTCCATTATCCAAAACATATGATCCTAGCTTAACATGTGCAGTTGTGAAATACTGTGGGGTCATACAAAATCTAGATTGCATGGTTAATTCTTGCAGGCAATATATATGTTCATATGTTATATATATATATATATATATATATATATATAAATATTATTTGATTATTTTGGATTACCAGAATATCCATCTTTCTGCAGTGGAGAAACTGGGAACTGGCTACCATGGGAAAAATTGTGTATGAAAACAAAAACAGTAGGCCTGCAAGGCTTCTCTCATCTGAAGACACAGCAGAGCCAGGGAAAGGTGGCTCTGTATTCTTCCACCCTCAGCTGCAAATAGTTCATTCAAATTCCCAAGATAGTGACAGGCAGTGCTGCTCTGCATTGCTCTGTGGTTCTGGAAGATGGGAAAATAAGTGTAATTCTCCCTAAACACAAAAACATGCATTTATCCCATGTGTAATCAACAGTAATGCTCTGAGCTTTGGTGGTTTAATCTTAAAGGCATGACTCTGTCCTAAAACACTTATCCTTGATCTTTTTGCGTCAGTCTTTTCAAGCCTTTCACTTTCTGCTGTGATGGGTCACTTGCATTGCAGTTCCTTAGCTACACCATCATTTGTGATATACTGTACACACACACCTTGGTATCAGTTTTCTCTGGAGCTAGCTGATGATGGGTTAAATGGTAATTTCTTCAGAAGAAGTACTTAACCTTTTGCTGTTGTTGATATAAGGATACCACAAGACTATCTTTGAGGTTCTGTGTTCAACTAGAGTTTGGCAGCTTTATTTCTGTTTAATTTTTCAAGCTGGCCCCAGGCCTAGAAAGTCTCATCAGTGGTGCTAGGCAAAATTGCACACACGTAACTGCGACGTTATTTTAAATGGCTTAATTAGTTTCTGGCAGCATAGATTGGTGGATTTACACAGCACAGCACTTTATTCACTGCGGAAAATGATTAAGACCATGTGACTTGATCACTCTGTGTGTGTAAATTGGCTTTCTGGGTCATGCTGTAGCACTGTCTGTTACATTCTAAAATAGAATTCTACTTTATCACCTTTACTTAGTGGTTAACACTAGAACTACCAAGGCAGTCATTTTGACCGTTTTAAAATTTTGTAATTTTGTAAAACTTTGTTGAAATAAAACCCATAAAACTAAAATACCCTGACTTTTCTTAAATGTGTGTATATTTCATTCCAACATTGTTAATTTATTAAAATTACAAAACACAAGAGTTCTGCGTATTTCTACCTTGAATGGCCATAACGTTCAAATTGACCGTATGGATTACAGCGTTCGCTACTTTTTCCTGCTGCTAAAGATGTTGCCTACCGTTGCCTATTAACTTTTTTCTAGTTGTTTTTATAGTTGTCATTGCTAAGCTAAAACTTAGATTTACCTCAGAAATGTCAGCAAAAAAGAGTTTTTTCATATTTATTTCCGATTCGTGTAATACAAACATTTCCAAGAAATCCAGGTCGTTGTAAAGTCAAGAAGTCAAAATTTATTGAAAAAAGATAATCACGTTTTTATCTACCAAAATATTCTGCTTCAATTCATATTTGTTTGCATTTAGACTTTCAAAAACAACATTTTCACTGCGGGAAAAAAACTTTGCTCTCCCTCCTGCCGGACACAAAGTGAGGCACGCACAGTCGGGCGATCTAGTAGCTTGTACACATTTATAGGCTATATTACAAAAAAGATTATTTAGGGTGATGACTTCATAAAATATGACGACAGACATACAAAGCTTCAATCTAAAACCTCATAAGGATCAAATGTAAATATGACATGACAAAAATGACATTTGGTACAGTCTAATATAAACGGTCAGAATGACCGCTATGGCCATTCTAGTAGTTATAGAATTCTGGGAGTTCTAGTGTTCTGTTTTCTGTTTCTGTTTTCTCACATTTGTCTTGTGCCTGATTATTTTATTTGAAATTGTTCTCCCCTTTAAATATTTGAACTTAATTTGAGTTACAGGACTAGTCCTTCTTATTAATAAAGTGAGTAAAAATGTCCCTCTTATGTTTTCAAAAGGGCTAGACATTTTTCTTTGTTAAAACAGTTGCTGTTTTTCCAGAGTGTGTTATTACACCTACTCTTAAGAGCCATGACACAAATAAGAACCCCTCTCAAATTGGAAAATACTGTATCTCTGAAACGTTGTACTTCTCATCTCTACATCAGCCCTAATACATAAGATAAGGTGGTATTCGGAGGCCTTCCATTTAAGAACATTTTAATAGAAAAAATACCAGAACATGTTAGTTAAGCACTACTGTGCTGTTGGCTTTTTCTCTTTAAGAAAGACGAGAATGAGACAGACAAGCATTTCAAACTTTAGAAGTCATTGTGCTTGACTGCCTTTTTCGGGGTTCTTGAAGTCGCAGACTTAAATTACAAATGTTCTCATTTTATTTCAGATGGATAAATTGACAATTAGTCCTGTTGCACCCATTGTCAACATCCCCCCTCCCCCAAAATCTTTTTTTTTTTTTTACTATTATTATTTTTTATATTCATGGATTTATAGCTTTGTGAGGGGCTGGAGTTCTTAAGTGTTTTTCCTTTTGACCACTCTATTGCTCCTGGCAAAATGTTTAAAAAATCTCGGGTTTCACAAATGAAGTTTGCCATTGCAGCCTGTGGCATGATGGGCCCTTATATTAACCAGCTTTAATTGGTAGAGTATTTACCTTCCAGGCAAGGTAAGGGTACATTCTTGGAGCTGAGGAAATTAGAGTTGGTTGTGAAGGTCACACTGGATGTTCCAGTAAAGTGTGTGTTTGTCTGAGTCCCTGTGTGCTTCAAGATATGTGTCACTGAGCATGTGCAAATGGGGTGAGGGTCACAGCACACTGGAGAATGATCTGACAGGGATCACAGTCTGTTCTTGCGAGATGATTAACTTAAGCCCTTTTCTAGAGCTGCTCCCCTTGGGATGGCAGGCCAAAGAAATGTGATATTCTGTAACCTAACTTTTGTAATTTCTGTCATGGAGCTTCATGGAACGCTAGAATAGGTATCCTGTGGAAATGTTCACAATTATTATAAAATATTACATTTGCCATCCTGGTATTTTAAGCAAGAACTTTGTAGTATTTTTTCCTCCTACAAAAGTTCACTCATAGAAACTTTTTGACCTGCTGGTAATCAGTGTCTGGGTTTGGCAACCATCCCACTCACCAGGGTCTTCAGTTCAACAACAGATCCTGACACCTTCTGGCCATTAAGAGTGCATGGCACCCTCCATCAGGTCTTTTCTGACTTGATCATCTGGCTTCTTCAGTTTCCTTACTCACCCTCACTTTTGACACTTGCAGATATGGGCTCCCTGGTCTGCCTATCAGTCACAAAGTTCCTCCAAGCTGTAAGGAAGAGCACTGAGGCTGTCTCTGCTAAAGGCATTTGGTGTCCATCAATACAGTAGATCCCTGGGATAAGCTGACATACAGAGATGTGGGGCTCGCTCTCCACTGCCTCCCTGCGTGTATTTCCTTCATTGTGTTCTGTTGATTTGCTCTACTCTACTGACAAGTGGACCAATCTCTCCAAGTCCTTAGCTTCCTGCCTGCCGTCATGCTGTTTGTTTTAGCTACTATTCTATTGTTTCTTGCTTGCTTTTTCCCCTTACTGCAGCACTCTCAAATCCATCTGTTACAAGATTTCCTTTCTTTGTCTCCGTATTTTTGTGTGTCTTGTCAAATATGCGTATTTTCACAATCCTGGTGGCCCCACAGTCAATTGGAAAACCTCTCACAGCACGAAATTGTGTTGAGTTTTCCTAAGCTATGTTATTGCGGTTTGCTGAAAACCCATCTGACAGGAGCTTGGCAAACTAGCCTGAATTTAATGTGTGAACCTATATATTTCTCATTTTTTACTCCTTCGAGAGACACTTTTTTTTCTTTCAGCCATGCAGCCACAGCTGGTTTTGTTGTTTTAGCCAAACTGAAAATGACAAGATTATGACTGAGAGGAATCGAGGAATTTGTTTACTCAAGGTTAACACATTGTAGTCCCACACCAGAGCCTGAAGCTGTATTGGCACAGCTTGCTTGTTTTAGTGGGTATGTCACATCAAAAAGGCCATTATAGATCGTAAATTAATAGTGACATACCCAGATCAGTTTTAATGTGATTGCATTTCCATCCAATATATTTAAAAGTTCTACAGATTAAGCAGACTTTTATTCTGTTAAATGTAACATTCTTGATTATATTCATTCCTTTAGTGCAATGCCAGTGTAATGACTGACAATAATTCCCTAACAGATAAATCATATTCTAATAAATCTCTGCTATTTTTACCACAACAATTTTATACAATTTATTAATCCGAACAAATACACATAGATCTGTAGAGACATTCTTTATTTGTAGTATTTATGCATTTGTTTGTTTGTTTAGGTAGTTTCTATGTTTGTTCGTTGTTTTGTTCAGTTCACACATTAACCACATGTATGCGCAAATTAATGTCTACTCTGTGTCTTACTATATCTCTTTAACATGCTTTCATGAATCACACTTTTTCCCCTCTCTTTGAATCTTATAAACCCCATTCTTAAGATTTAATTAACATTGTGATCCGGGGGAATTAAAGCTGAGCTGTCTGAACAGTGCTACAGTGGCTTTTGTTTGGGCTGGAAAGTGTTGCAGAGCATGACGCATGTGCACACTTGTTTAACATCTTTATTTGGAAAACAAGAAGCACAAACAGTTTGAGCACATTTACTCTGTGCTCTTCAGTGCGCATGTGTTTTTTCTTTACAGAAGGTGCTTAGACAAATAGATTAGGGAAAGCATGGGAAAATGTTGAAAAGAGAAACTAAGTAATGTTGAACAATTAGAAGTGCTCTGCTTGCAGTGATTGAGGGTCTATTGTACTTGACTCATTAAATGAAAACATCATCAGTTAATCTTTTGACAATAAAGATGTACAAAATCAATGACTGATTGACTGATTAATTGCTGCTAGCCCACAGAAAAATACAACTCTGAATTCAGTGTAACATGAAATGTATCATCCTCCAGAAGCATATTATTGAGCTTTCAAGACAGGTGGCTGGGAAATGTTTGTGTGCAATGTGGGATTAGAAAAAAACATCCAAGGGTGAACAAAGATGATGTAAAGAATAAATTGCCACAAGTTTTTTTCAAATTTCACAGTCCACATAATTTTTTTTAATACTTTACATTATCAAAATTTTATCTGTTGCTAAGAACATTTAAACTTCCAGCTTTTTGTGTAGCTGTGTGTCTATGTGTGACTATTCAGAGCAGCGCGCCAGGGTGTTATGTGCTAGTGATTGTCTGAGGCTAATAAAGTTGTCAGCTGGCTGTGACAAAACAGCTGATGTTGGTCCCAGGAAGGCAACCAGTGGAGAGCAGCCTGTGATTATCCCGAGGTACGATAGGAGACCGGCACAAACCACATGCATCTTTCTCTCCACAGCTCAAGATCAAAGCAAGTCCTAGTAAAACTCCAATTAAAAAGCGTTTACATCCCTAGTGAAAAAGAGCGGTTGAACTTGAGCTGTGTTTTTCCTCACGGATGAGTTTATGTCCTTATTTGCCCTTGTATTAATATCTTTTAACATGTTTCTCAGTTAGAATTTGCTTGCTTTGTTTCTCATTGCTCAACATCCAGCATGCATTGATAAATATCACTATGTTTAAGATGTGCATGCATGCTGGTAGGGGTTACAACAGTGTTTGACAGTACAAAGGTGCCATGAGGTGTACATGATATTGGTACATCGATACTGATATGTTTGGTGATGTGCTACTATTTATTTTTGCAACATCAAAATAATAATGCAATAATAACAATAACTTTGACTGAATGAAGTACTACATATAGCATTGTTACAAAGTTCCTATGAAGCTTTGATAAAACATTGAGCTTTAGAAATCAAACTGAAGCCACACTTTTTAATGCAATGTGAATAGAGCAATGTGTGTAATGAATGTGTTTAGAATTTCTGCCATTAGGAGTTTTATGTCTCCACTCACTATAAATCTTTTAAACTTTATTGCCATTGATTTTGTTGTAACTATCAAGATACCTTTTATGCAACAGTTCCAGTTCTCTAATTTTTAGCGTATTTGTATTTTTACTAGTATTTAGTATAACTGCATTGAGACGCTTTGCTGTTTTCACCTCACCTTAAAAATAAGGGGAGTTGCGGCCTACTGATTTGTGAGTTAGGCTTGTAATCAAAAGGTTGCTGGTTCTATCCCAGTGCTGGCAGGTAGCAACTGAAGTTCCCCTAAGCAAGGCCATATCTGAGAAATATGTCACCATATCTGAGAAATATGTCACTTTCACTTTAAAAAAGGTGCTTCACAATGGTTCCATATGGTTCCTTACGGTTCCATAAAGAACCTCTGTTTCACAAAAGGTTCTTTGTAGTGGCAAAGGTTTTTAAGATTTTGGAAAGGTGAGAAAGAAATGCTTCTTTTAAGAATCTTTGACTACATGGTTTTTTGGGGAACCAAAAATGGTTCTTCTATGGAACTGCTGTAAAGAACTTTTATTTTTAAGAGTGCACTTTGCTGCACCCCAGACAAGCTGTCGTATGTGTGTTGCCATGCGACAGAAGTGGGTCCTGCTTTGGCTTTGCTTTGTACCATTGTTAGTACTGAAGCAAACAAACAAACAAACAAAAAACTGTTTACACTGTGTCTAAAACATTACGGCACTTTTTAAAAGCAATATCACACTCGCAATCATGCTTTGCTGAACATCAACAAGATTCAGTTGAACAACACTCCTGCTTCCATAATATTACCTCAATAGCTTTGTTATAATAATAATGTTAATAATAATACATAAGTAAATAATAACAATAATAATAATGGTAGGTGTCCTTAGTGTATTGATTCAGAATTCCAGAGGAATATTGCAGCCCTACGCTGCATTGATTTTCCTTTCCCACATGTAAAAAGTGTTTTTTATGTTTGAATGCATTGCATGTTTTTCCTCCTGTTTTGTCTGTTACAGTACAGTTTACAGTACAGCTAGTTTAGATCCCACCTACTCCAAAACACCTGCCTGAATGTTTCTAGCAATTCCAAAGACTGATTTAGCTGATTTAGTGTGCTTAATTAGGTTTGGAGCTAAACTCTGTAGATCTGTGGACCTCCTTGGAGACTTCTGATCTACAGCTTGGTTTGTTCTTTAATTGAGCCTGCACTAAAAAAAAAAATCAAAATGTACATACTGTGTTTTCTTTAAAATGTACCACTGTAGTTTTTTGATATATGTAATATTTAAAACCTGATATATACCCTGGTATGTTCATACGGTAATCACTAATTATCAAGGTCATATTTCAAAGTATGTCTACCACAGTACTTTGTTTTAAAGCTGTTTATAAGTTAAAAAAACTAGATATTGCCTAAATGACATGACATGTTCACTGCAGGTGTACTGTAGACTACTAGTTTGGTACACTGGTCTCAGTTGTTGGTTACATTGCAATGAAA
>JAZGTI010007505.1:0-21554 GCA_036877585.1 Botia kubotai | reverse complement strand
TGAAGGTTTTATAGAAAATCTTGTTTTGATGCTAAATATCGCTTACGGCGATTGGCTCTGTACACCTCCAGGCGTTGAGCCTCTGCCACAGGATCCTCCAAAACTCCTTCCCACCTCAAGCTATCCTGCAGCTGATGGGTACAGTCCTCTTCTGTTGGAACCAGGGCTTCTGATACAACCTTAGGATTTTTTGGCTTGTTCCTCCGTTCTTTGGCTTTGACGTGACCTTTGCTCTGAGCATCACTCATCTCTCCGTTGGCCCACTGTACCGTCTGAAGTTTTACTAGAGGGTGGTCAGATAGGTAGATGGATTTCAGTGTAATCTCCCAGCACAAAGAAACTACAGAATGTGTAATATATCATAATGGCACACTTTAAAACACAATTATTTCTTAATAGATTTTGAGACAAGGTCAGCGATCAACAGTTGGTCAAACATGAGCAGCAACATAAGGTACCCATCTATTACAAAACTCATTTACTGGACGGGTCATAACTGATCCTAAATTGCAACTCTATGTAAGTTCTAGGAAAAGCTGCCAAATATACTGTACTTTATATTGTAGTGCTCAGTTTTGCTAGCATCAATTACAACAAAGGCCTACTGCCATTACATGTTTCAATCATGTAGTTTGGTTGACTGCACTGTAAAAATTTTAGTATTCTTGAAAAGTATTCTTACCTTCTTCTCCAGTAAAATTATCCCAGATTTAATATTAAGACATCTATTTAGAAAATAAGTCTTGAATATAATAATGACAAAAAATGTTATAAAATAAATGTATTTTGTTTTGATTTTATTAGCAGAATTAAACCTTACTCATTTTATTATTTCATATCTTGTTTATAAACATCATAAGGAAGCAATGTTTTCAAAATCAGTCAGTGGGAAACTCACCTGAGTTCTTTGATTGATTCACTTCAGTTGTCGATTTCTTTTTATTTGTGTCTTTTTTCTTCTTTTTGCTTTCTTTCACTGTGGCACCAGTCAAAGGTGGCACATGAAACCCTCTCTTAACTGAAATCTCTTCACCCATGATTGTCGTTTGAGAATCGTCTTTAATCCGTGGGTCTATAAATGTTGCCATAACTAAAGGCTGTTCCGGTCTTCTGCCTTCACGTGCTGCTGCAGACTAACTTACATCCGCATACAGTCGGGTTTGTATTTTGAATGTATGTCCAATATTCGTTTTAATGAAATGAATTAAACAAAAAGTTGTTATGAAATTAAAATAAACTTTTAATTTTAAACACCGGTCCTACCGCCAATGTTGTTAAATCGCAATATGATAAACTCACAGCGTTCAGACTAAAAGGTCATTTGTTAGAGCGTTGTGACGCTTCCCCATGGAAACAGCAAACTCCGCCCATGTTTTTAAAAGCAATTTGTTATGTGCAAACAACATGGTGACAGCAATACATATTAGCATTAGAACCTAAGGATCGATAGCGTTCGACAAATTAAAAAGAATAATAATAAATAGAAAGAGGTAAATTAATTTAATAAAGAATGAAATCAACTTAAATGGCTATGTCTCTCTCTCGTTCCTCTTCATTCTCTCCATCCTCTCATCTTGCCTTACAAATCTGCTCATTTGCACACTGTGTTTACACCCTTTGACTCACCCTTCACTAAATCTTTTGGCATGACAACTTCACACAACAGATATCACAGATATCAAATACGGTTAACCTGAAATAATATACATTTTCTATTAAAAAGTAATACAGGCTCAGACCTGCTTCTGGCTCAGACGCTGACCCTATACTTAGAACAAGGCCATCAGTTAGAGTGGAGAACACAGTGCTGAGCAGCCAAACTTAGCAACAGCAATAAAGGTTACAGAGGGAAACCATGAGGAGAAATGCCAGCCAAACATTTTACTGACAGCTTTACAGATGACACTAACTAGTCACTAGTTTGTCACTAACTAAAAGAAAGGTTTTGGGGATGTATCTTACACATTTGTAACATCTGTGTAGCAGCATGTATATGCTTCTTAGGGTAGACCTCCATTAAAACCTGTGAAAATGTGATATCTGAAAATGTGAAATCTGATAATAACAGCAGTACTAAAACGCATTACGTAAAAATGGAGGAAGCAAGAGAAGAGAGGGTAAAAAGAAAACGAATAATACTGCATCAAATGTATCATTTTTGTAGATGTTTGTTAAATAAAAGTAATACAAATTGATATTTATTCAGTAGTCGGTTAAAGACACTTTAGTTATGAGTGAAATCGGATTATTTGAGTATGCACTACTCCACCTTTACGCGACAAACGCTGAATTAACTTTCTTTGCATAAACGCAAAGTTATTTGGGGATTTAATAAGAACTTTCTGGAGTGTTCGGAAAACTTTCACACGAACAGATGATTGGCTGACAACGGATCGTTCCTGCGTAGAAGAGGTTTTAATTGGTTGGCAAAGTGTTGATCCGCCCCCTTTCTTTGGAGTCCAGGCTTAACGTTGGCTGAAGTGGAAGTCATTTACAAGCTACGGAAGACAATCGTCATCGCGAACTCTTGACGTCGGAGAGCCAATGACCAGCTGTGACAAGTCGCGTCACTCCCTTCGCCAGCTGATCGCAGACGCCGGTAAACGTGAGAGAAGAAAAACCTAAGGAATCACTTTAACAGCGAGGTATGCGTTTTGTGAATCAAACTTTTCAGACATTTTCAGCTTTGCTGTTTATATAATGCGTAGTCTGCCTCCGTCGGCTTTTCGTTAAAGCAGCTTTATTAGCTTAGTGGAAAGGCGAGGCAGTTACCTACTCTACTCTCAAAGCCAATGCATGACTTAGGTGGGGCGGAAAAAATCATGAGCTTCTGAGATACGAAGAATTTGGTCATATTCGCGATTAAATAAAAAACAATAAGGTAACGTTATCTTTAGGATCAGGCCCTTGTCGAATATGTTGGAAACCAGTCGTAGGGTATTACATAAGTTTCATTGCTTTATTCTGGCCAAACTTCCAGGCTTCAAAAGCCTTTGCTCGGCTTTGAGAATAATCTGTATATTTAAAGTGCTCGTTTAGGGTATTTTTATGTAGTTTCTTTCAAGAAACGTATAATCCGACGCAGTGGGGACACGTTTAGCAAATGTAAGATGATTATTCAGTACAATCACGTCAGTCCTTTTTATTGCTGCATAAGATGCCAACGTGTCTGCTAAACTGTGTTTCCTGATTTGGTTGGGTAAGAACATCCTTATGTAATTCATTCAAAACAGATGAGGAAATCTCGGTAGCATTTGCTCTTTACAATGTTTTTGCAGCCCATTGGACGTTCAATTCAAATGGAATAAGGAATTGACGTATTCAATCAACTGAATCAGGAATTGACGTACAAACGTTATTTTGTAAGTTACAAAGACGATATTGTGACGTCATTACCATAACCTTTAAACCGCAATGCGTGTCACAGCATGATTCATATTTTTAACAAGCTTAAAAAATACAACATTTAAATATGATCTTTGGTATTATATAATAAAAAACTGCATTTGAGAGTTATATAGTAATAAAATGTATTCTATATGTAGCACATAACCTACAGAGCAGATCTGAAATTCTTCAGAGAATAATTAAAGGCGTCACTGTGTTAAACATAAGATAACACGTATCTACAACAATCCTTCTGTGTTCTGAAAGATTAACACTTTGACATTTGTTCAGAATTAGTGTTTAATAACATGAACAATGCAATTACAAACAGAAAAAAACATGGACGTTTTCATAGACTCAGGGAATCAGTTTATAAATTCTGTCTTCACATCAACCTTGTTAATCAGAATGGTTCTCAATGGTGCGGTCAACCTGTACTTTGAAATATTAGAGGAGTGGGGGGAAGCAAACGTGTTTCCAAATGACAACCCAGCGACTCTTTTTATAGATGATTCAAATGGTGAGGAATGCGTGCATCATACTTCCCCCGGTAATAGCTATGATGATGTCGAGCAGGAGACACTTGCTGTATTAAATCTGTGTGAACCTTTAATTCAAAAGCTTTAGAACCTGTATTTATCATTTATTGTAGAAGAAGAGACGAAACACAGAACAGCATATTTTCTGCATTGATATCAGTGCATTAAAATGGCTCCCCTTTGCCCTGCCTGCAGAATCTATGGCAAGTCAGTACTCGGTCATATTTGATTCGGCCTGAGGCTTTACAGTGCTGTGCAGTGCTTTATTTTTGAACTCGGATGTCAAAGACTGATGGCAAATTTCCCCACCCTGCTTCTGAGTCATTTCTGTTTGCGCATAGAGTTGTGTTTGATTATTTTTAGGACTAACAAAGTCAGAGTTTATTAATGAGGACTATGTGGTTGTGGATGACTAAGTGTCATTGGCAGAAGATAAGGAAGTTAATTGTTTCTTCTGTGAAAACACTTTAGCTACCAGGAACCAAATGTGTCTTGGTACCATGAGACCGTCTTCAAAGCTAACAATGTAGGCTAGTGTTTTAGCCATTAGCAATAGCGTGCAGACCTTAATGTTTCCTTTTGCAGCATATACGCCCAGGCCAGATCAATAGATCGACTAGTGACGGGACGGAATGGGACAGTTCAGTTCTTTTGGATGGACTTTCTTCCATCATCATGATGTTAAACATTTGTATGTTCAAGATCTTTCAGAAGGTTCAGAATTAAAACATTTTTTTCTTAAAGATGATTGTGTGGTAGCTGATGTATCGAATTCAATGTTTTGGAAAAGATTAATTTTATCCTTGTGTTATAATAAGGAATACAGGCCACAAATAGAATCAGTGGTTTATGACCAAATATTTAAAAGAATTTAGTTTTTTAATGAGACAAGAGTATGAATTTAAAGACCTTAGAATTATATTTATAACTGTTTTGCTAAATAATGTTTCCTCAGTAGTTAAGCTGCCAGTGTGAGAATGACACGTTTGAGTTGTTAATATTACAGCAGTTTATTGAGTTTGTGATTGTTCTGTGGTGCATAGATGACATTATGTCTAAATTCTGCTCTTGACATGATGCACTCAAGGCTTTTACTTGTTCTCTGCCCCCCCCCAAACCACCCCCCCCATGCCTGCTGATTCATGTCTGCATGTCTGCAGCGGCCTGCTGGATGGGGGAGGGTGGAATGAATGAGGGACGCTCAGTACTGCGAAAGAATGGTAGATGATTACCAAACGCAGCATGGGGAGGGAGTGACACGAAGTGCGAGCAACCTGACTTTGTGCCTTAGATTTAGCGTGAATCAGCATATTTGATTTATTTGTGCAGACCAGAAAATACAGCCAAGTGAAACGACATGACAATGTGTCGTGGTTACATTTCTTGGAGGTTTAAAGAAAGGTGTGTTTTATTCATATGCTTGTGTGATTTCAACTGGTTTTGCTGTGTGCAGGAACCTTCAAGAACTGTGCTGGTAGTACCAGGATTATCATACAAAGGTAATTCAACATTTTTAAAAATTAAGTTAAAATTATAAACAAAATGTTATGCTCTTGGCAAATTGATATCTTTGTTTCTGTATTTAACTTAAACTTAAATTTATTTTTACCTTCACCTTTAATAGTTTTGTTTATGGTTTTCAACGAAGAAGGGCTATGATACAAGCTGTTCGTGTTAAAATCTGCCTGTTTTGGTTAGCTACTACTATATGACAGATTAATTGGTGCAGAATGACCACAGTGTGTGATGGGACATAGCCTTTGACATCAATAACAAAAGAGTTCGGAATTGTTTTCTCTTTCCCTTTGAATTATAAGCTTCTTAAATTTGCTATCATAACCAATGCCTAGTTATATGTAATTTATTGAGACCAAGTTGAGAACCACTAATATACCAACAATCTCACTAGATTATACCAAATTGTTTTTTTCACTAAAATGTGAAAGATTGGAGACTGCAGACATTTTAAATGAGAACTGCAGTCTTCAGGTTTAATATGGAGGAATATGGGCGTGACCTATTGGGAATCTAAAGAATGACATTCTGATTGGCCTCCATTCATGAAACACAAACTCCATGATTGACACAAATCTCGTCTTTAATTCAGTGTGATTATTTACGTAAGAATGGTTAAACGATCAAGAATGTGCTTTTGTGCAAAAACGTACAATTACTCGGAAACACATTTAAGACCTACTTTTTGTATGCACTTGAAACGCAATGAAAGGTATTAAAAGACTGTGATACTTCTAGAGTGCAAGTTATCCTATAAGATATCAGGCTTCATTAGGGTTAAGCAGTATCATTTGCTGCATCACAAACATGTCAGTTTGCTTATAGCTGATTGAGTCAGTATTTGCTTGTGATCTGTGATAGAGTACATAACTCACCAGGTTAGGTGTGTAGGTGACGAAAACCTGTCCACCGTACTAGTACATAAAATGCACTGAGTTTGCTCTGTTTAAACTTGTTTAAACAAGTTTAAAGTTGCCTAGTTAGCCATGTATTCATGGTTTGTGGTTTAAGCCACAGGCTCTGGGTGCTGTGGTTAATGAGCTAAGTAAACAAGTGGTATATTTATGGTTTGAATTATATATCAAATCTTGTAATGACTCCAGAATATTTATATGATGTTTTAGCTTAAAGAACTTTGAATTTTTTGATGATACAGTATATACTCTGGATATACTGCAGTGTGACTACAAAAAAGCAAGTGTCTATCAGTTTGGTCAATAGTTTGGTGTTAGTGAAACTTAGCATGCGTTATTCGTTACAAGTAATTCTGTCTCTTTTCTTCTCTTCTAGGATAGGGGAGGGTGCAGTTGGTGTGACCATGGGTGAATATTGGCTGACCTACAGCAGTTCTTCTCTGGCAAACTTTATGACCCTGTCTTGATGCTAAAGCTGCCAGCTGAAGAACTGTTGTGGTCAGCTCTGTCCATCTGGGAACGTTTCGGACCTTTCACGCTCCACATTGTTTCTCCTGTAGATCTTTTGCAGATGTGGGACTTGGTTTTGGAAGTTTGATCTTTTCTATGGCCATGGAAGAACTAGAAATCTAAGTGATCTATTTTAAAATTGTAGTTACCGGGTCTGAAAAAGTGAACTTGGTAAAATTATGCGCATTTCTTTATAGTTGAGCAAATGAAAATCAAAATGTGAGGTATTTTGTCAGTTAGATATCATCTAGTCAAGTAATACCTGCCTGTAACCAGATATAGAAAGATAGAAAGATATAAAGATATAATTTTCATTTCAGATTTTCAGCACCAAAATAAAAGCAAATGCATTAAAACCGATATACATATGCTGTCTTTTTATAATTGGAGACATTTGTACAGTAACAAGTATAATTGTTAAACTATTGGAAAGGGAATGGAATAGTGTTGTTAAATTAAAATGCATCTAAAATTCATGAAAATTAAAAAATGAGTACAAAACAGCTGCTTTTGTTTTGGTTTGGATAGAGCTGATTTCAAACATAATGAATGTTTCATGTTCATTTTTAACATAAGAGAGAAGATCATTTGTAGATAATAATTGTTATTGTCTGTGTCCAAGTAATAGTCTGTAAATGTAGCCTTTGAAGTTGCTAAAAGTACATGGGTAACTGACACGTATTAGAATGTTCTGTAAATGTCTATAGTTTCTATGGTCAATATTGTCTGAAGGGTATCTTGGCACAATAGCGCACATTTCAATTGGTTTCTATATCACATAAGGATCCATCACTTCCTTATAAAACATTTGAATGATTTTTGGTTTAGGCAGCAGTACAAGTCATGCCTTATAACCAATTAAGGGCTATCACAAATTTAAGATACTCCAGTTAGTATATTACTCTCTGATTTCCAATTGAAGACCAAAAGGCATTCTTTATTAGTCTGTGAATCAATTTAGATTTAGGGGAAAGTGGCCCTCGGTAGCGAGTGCCAGGTTTGCGGTTATCTGTGAGAAGTGTTCAAACAGGTACACTCGAATCTCCTACATGAAGAACACAGATACAGGTCTGTCTCCATGTAATGGAATTTTAAACCATATAATCAAACCCGAAAAGAGGTTTTTGAATAAGTTGTGAAAAATGACATGTATTTATAAAAGAAATGCTTTAATTCACCAAGGATGTGTTAAACTGTACAAGAACTAAAGTAACCACATTTATGTGACAAATGACAAGTGTATTCTTTAAACCGTTAATTCAAAAACCACTAGCATTAGGCATTAACACAAGCTATACTGGGAGTCTTTTTGTTAAGATATTCACTTGCAGTTGTATCTCATTTTTTCTTGCCAATGGTGTGATTGGCTCATAGAATATGTTTGATGGATCTAATGATTAAACTGTACTCGCAACAACAGCAACTCAAGAGATTTATACAGCCATAACAAGGGCTGTTACTAAATGCTTTTTTATATTTTGTAATGTTTGTAATTATTCTTTATCCAATTTCAGGATTTAAAATAAGTTGAAAAGACATATACAGTTAAGTTAATTAAAGATGTAACTAAATACATAATTTGTTTGGATAAAAACAAATTAGTTGTTAAACAAGTACATAACAGATCAGTGTTCATAACGTCTCCTGCTGGAAAAGCTTATAATACTGCTTTATAATTTGAGCTATCGGGTCCGATTTTGCGGGTAATGTCAGTTTGTCTTTGGGTAACTTCATTAGTCTTCAACGTACGTTAAAAGGTAGGTAAAGTAACTCGCAATGTTATGCTTCAAACAGAGAAGGCAATAACTAGACAAAAGTTACTGGCTGCAGCTTTAAACTTGAAAATTTAAAACAGCAAAGCTTTTTTAAAGTGTTTGAATTAGCCCGTTCAAGTCATTTCCGAATGTTATGCAAATGAAAGTCCAAATGTTTTCCACTTGGTGTGCAAAGTTTATATTTAGTAAATTAAATGCAAAATCAGTAGAAGGCAAAACTAAAAGTACATGAACCTTAATTATATTTTTCTTGCCCTGGAGCCAACTGAATGGTTCAGAAAGGAAAGTGTGATGTAAAAGTATGACATATAGGGGGCGACAATGGTTGGTCATTACCGGTTGATACATTTACTGTAATGGCAAGGAGCCTCAGGAGAAAATGACAGGACAGATAATAAACCAAACTTCCCTGCTACTATTTTTAAGTGTAGAAGCAAATATCTTTTAACAAAGAGTTATGGACATAGCCAAGTCAGCAAAATCTATTTAAGAACTCGTTTTCTCTGACAAAAGCATAATAAAAATCACCAATGATCATCCACAAGTCAATGTCTTAAGATTGGACATGAACGAAAATGAAACTGAATCGGTTGCATTAGGTATGACTTACACAGAAGTGAAAAGATGCGCGCAACGCATCAATGAATCCAGATCCACCAATCAAACGCGCCGGCTAGGCCCCTCACAACTTACTCAATGAGAACTAATTGATTTACTCAAAGCATCCAGATCTAGCAGAAGATAACCGCTTGAGTCTCTTCTTAGATAATATAATACGTATCTGATCAAATATTGATGAGTGGATGGATGTCCAATAGCCGTTCCATCGTTCGTGTGAATTCCTCATTCTAACGTCACTGTGATTAAACGAAGAAAACTGAAGATCTTATGCCGACAGAGATAACTTCATTAAAAAGTGGACGTTTCACCTCACATACAGGGATCTATTCTGTAGGAAATGGCTATTAATACGGATGCCCCTCACGTGACAGGCGCCCTGGGAGAGAGCGCTGCGCTTCAGTCCACTGATTTTGGAGATACCCAGAAACTTCTTGACGCCTCGACCAAAGAGCTAAAAGGAGAATTAAACCACAAGCAGTCCGATGCACACAGCGTTAAGTCTCTTAAAACGGATCAGAATTAACAGACCGTGGAGAGCATTGGTACAGTACCCCTCTCTCCATCTCGGGCCAGTTTCAGCCGCGCCTCATCGCCCACACCTGGGGAACGCGAGCCGTGTAGTTTTATGTGGTTTTATCATGCTTTTGCCCTGCGGTTCCTATAAACTTGTTTGCGCTTTATTTTGCGCATATGGTGAGTCTGAGTTTAACTTTCTACTAATGATTTTTAAAGATCCCATTCAGATTAATAACTCTGAATGAGTTATAAAGCAAATAAAAATGCTTCCACTTTAAGACGGCTCTTGGGGCCCTTATAGTTAACAATATGACTTATGGGCCCTTAAAAAAGAAAGCAGTTAGAATGTAATTATATTATTAATTATTTAATATAATTTAATGTTATTAGTAATAATATTTTGGTAATAATTGTTAGCATTTTTAGTATTTAAATGCTATTAACTATAATATTTTGTGTGCCTGGGTTTGGGTGCATTTGCTCCCTTTTAGTCTCGCTCGATGATACAAGCAAAAGATTATGAAGGTGCCAGAAGGCTTGGACTTGCTTTGTTACTTAGCACTATTTCCATCATTGTGGGTCTGTCTATAATCCTGTATCTGGTGATGACAGGTAAACGAACTGTCTCCCTCTTTGCCCCTCTAAAGTATTCTACATTACTACTACATTACTCTCTCTCTATCTCTCCCAGAGTTTTAATATGCTGTTGTTCTGAAGCTTTCCTGTAGCTCAGTGGTTAGAACATGGTGTTAACAATGCCAAGGTCATGGGTTCGATCCCAGGGATTGCACATACTCAGAAACAATGTATAATGCAATGTTGTAAGTCGCTTTGGATAAAAGCATCAGCTAAATGACTAAATGTAAGTACGTTTATTAGTTGTGGACATCCTACAGAATCTGAAATCAAAGCACGAATGTAAACAGGTATTAGAGCTGAAACCAAAGCAGACAGACAATGAATGCCATTCTTCTAAAACAAAAGTAGACTATCAGACTATCCATGTATTGTTTATATTATATACAGTATCATCTTTGTAATTTTGACACGGATTTTGACACTTTCATTGAAAAGTTTTTTACAAAGCAACTTTAACTTATATTATTTGTCTTTCTTGCTGTTATTGCCTGATCCAGGTCTAATTTGTACAAATGTAGATGGTAAAAAAAAAATATTTTCATTATTTTTTTCTCATACAATCTATATTAAATATTATAATCAGCTCCTTAAATGAGCTCTTTTAACTCTTTCAAATGGTGATAATTTCTATGCAAATTACAATCTATGGACTTTTTATTTCTTCATTTTAATCTACTGTGTATATTATGTTTGTATCCTGCATGTTGCAATTAATTGTGAATAGTGAATTCACAATTGTGAATGAGTTTTTAATCTGCTGGTTATTTCTTAAAACCTATTTAACAGATTTGTAAACACTAACATAACGTCCTGCATAATTCATTTGGAGCTAACAGTTTGTATGACTGTAATATACATTTCCTTTATGTAAATATTTATACTGCCACTCACCTAAAAACACTTTTGGAACTTTTCCTTGTTTTTTGCCTTTGAAAAGAGTAAAGAAAGATCTTCAGTAAGGAAGATAAGACAAATGTAATGACTGTGACCCAAATGGAATTAAAGGGAACACACTTAATTTTCTAGTGTTGGTGGTTTTTGCAGATTGATTGACAGCATTTCATTACCACAAAAACTTTATTTTTCAATTGATTGAATAAATATTAGACTGATCTATGTTTTGTAACTTGAGTGCAGATTGTGCTGTATTCTGTTTTGACCCAAGGGTTAATCAGGTGCGGTTAATTTCACTTTAAAAAAGCTGCAGTACATCCTGTTCTGCTCTTAGTCGGTTATTCAGACTTAAGAAAGTATGAGAGCAAAGGAGATTAGAAAATAATACGAAGAGGTCTGGTAATTGATATCCTGTCCATTAAGTGCATTCTTTTTAACTTCACATTTAGTCATTACCAACCTCAAATGGAAGCCACTGCCTAAATTTGTGCTTAAATGTCCATGCAGTCACTGATTTTGTATTTTCCAAAGGTCATACCTAAAGAAACTACTACTTGGAAGGCTAAGTGTTGTAGCAATGCTCAGATCTTTGATATTGATATGGGATGTCCACAATGAAGACATTTGTAGTAAGCGTCTGTTCTCCAAAACCACAACTTTTGCTTTTCATCCTTTCCAAAAATGATCTCAGCCTTTACTAATGGCTGAGTGTTCAGCTGGGGGTAGTATAGGAATGATAAAAGTATTCTTGTTGTAAATAGGTTTGTTGATGCACTTTCAGAGCCCAATATCACAGCACAACATACACAATATATCCTATTGAGGATTCAATTGTGGATTCCATGCAAACATTTATTTTACAATACATTGTTTCACATTTTCTGTTTAATCAATTGGAAATGTAAAACTGCCCCCCATTAATTACTATTCCTTTCCCATGAAAGATTTGGCTCTGGATATTTGGAGAGAGGGTTTAAGCAGACTAAAGATCCTGCCAAATGAAGTTTCGAAAATCAATAGCACTTATCTATCATATTTGTTCACAGACAGAAATGTCCAACCGGCCCGGTGGGAGTGGTAATGCACAGTCTTCCATTGAGCTACACTTCAACACAACTTAGAAGGGATTCCTCTGCTCACATATTCAACAAACAGCATTCATCGTAAAACACACTGTCGTAACGCAAACACACCATCGTAACGCAAAGAGCCGAATGAAGTACGCAACGGAGGTCTAAATGTAATTTCTTTCCACATTCCAAGTATTAAACCAACAATGTCGAACATCTAACAGTGCAGTTAGCTCTGATGATTTGGCTTCGAAAATGCGAGTAGAGAGAGCGGTTAGCTGTAGCTGTTGAGGTAAACCACAGCTGCTGGGCTGCCAATTCCAGGAAACTTCTAATGGATTTTCCCACTCAGCACTACTCAGAAGTCTCTTATAGGGTGGAAGCCAGTATAATGGCCATATGCCAGAGTGTAGCAATCACGACATAACTAGTTCTGAAGAGCAGATGAACACACCCTTCTCCACATCAATGAAAAGGACGTTATCTTGAATGCACTCTAGTCTATTGCTAAAGATGTGGGTACTTAAAAGTGTTCAAAATTAATATCAGTGATACAATTAAATATTAAATGTCATCAACATCTAGATGCTTCAAGTTACATGAATAAATATTAAAATGACATGTGTAGCTATAAAAGAGAATCTCAAACAGTGTGAATTTCGATAACCTCTAGAGTTTCAGTGTCTTTGGTGCAGAGAGCAGTTGGTCAATATTACATAGATGATGAAATGCTAGTTTTGTAATAGAGCTTATGTGGGATTGAAATGTAAGCAACAAGATATTACACCCAGATTTCTAATCATTTGAGATGGATTTAATGTAGCCTAATCAACAGATAACCTCAGTTCAGACTTGTGTGTACCAAATACAATAACCCCGTGTTATCATTATTAAATTTTAGGAAGTTGCTCTACAGTTTATCCTGTCTCTAACATCAGAACACAATTCCCACTTCTAAATGTAGCTTTGTAGTCTGGGCTTGTTGGTTCTTGGGTCTCTTTCTCTTTGTAAATCGTTCTGGATAAAATCATCTGCTAAATGAATAATATAAATGTAACCAGGGTTTGAAAGGCACTTCAACAGTTTAAATGGACAATTCAGTGTCTCTCCACAAGGGGTCATCCTCCGTCTCACTGTCATCCAGAAATGGGAGCTTCAACATGCAGCGTGGCTTCCTACCATTATCAAAAAGACATGTCTCGCATACTATTTTAATGAATAATACTGAACTCTCAGTAGGGTGTAGGGGAATTTCACAGATGACATTTAAACCAGTTTCAGAAGCCCACTATACAGTATACATAGTATATCAAATGCCTAGTTGTGACGATATTATATTTCTCTAACTAAACAGTGAGCAGAATACAGTTGAGGACATCAATCGTTTTGGTAATTCATGTGTATCACTGATTTAAGTATCATTTCTGTGTATTAAAATAACTCATTTGGAAACTTTTCTAATACTGTTCTGTAATTGGTTCCAGCAATCTCAGGCTTCATAAGAGCCCCAGGCCTGTGACTTGCCAAGAGCCTGAGAGAAAAAGCCAGCAAGAACCGCCACTCATCAACCACAGGTTGAAACACAACCGCTGATTAAAGTCACGCATAAAATCATGATGAATTCAAGTGTGACTCCGTTCTCCAATTTTTTTCCAGTCCTTTCTTGAGTATCCTGTTTCACCTATAAATGCCATAAATGGTAATGCCAGATGAAGAGGGTGCATAACAAGCCGCTCATCAAAGTGGCTAAAACAGAAAAATGTATTTAATTATTGCAGAGCAGTTCACTATCAAGTGCACTGGTTAGTACACTGTTTAAAGGCAAAAATAATGGATTAAAGGTATGTGTACATTATTATATTTTTTATTTTAGCTGATGCAATAACAATGCCCTACTGGCTAAGGGGGATCTTGTCTGCTGTAAAGTCAATCTCAATGGGGCTGGTTAGTACCTCGGTTGTCCTGGAACGTCTACACTCAGACTCATTGTCACCCTCACCAGTTCTCCTTCCATGGATTCTGATGCTCGAGAGGCTACAAATGTGTGCATCTTATTCAGAAAGAGAAACGATCGCTCAAGTCGGCATAATTGTACTTTCTGTAAGTTTCTTTGCTCACTTCGTTGGTGTTCTCTAAATCATGCATTTGGTGTGATGATATTAAAATATGGCCAAGTGAGCCACAAAAATTGTGTGTTTGGTTGTCATGTAGTAGCCTACAAACTGTTACAAAATGTTCTGAGAGTATTTTGTTGTTTAATCGTTAATTGCCTTCTTTGTCCGTAGGTAGATTTAACAATTTGAATAAGAATTAGGAACACTAATAGTTGCCACTTGGCATAATCAGTATTAAACAAGTTTACACAGGGCAGAGTTAAACCAAAGTGCAGGACTGTACCACTGCCTCATGCTACCGGGTAATTCATAAACAATGTGTCAGTACATTTGTTTTCTCAGTATAAAGATTTTAGATTAAGATATATATATTCAAAATATATGAGTGTTGTATTTGAGGAGACATTTTTTTGTGATGTGTGAAATATAATTTTGAAACTTTTAAAAGTATTCAATGTTAACTGAACATTTGGGGGTATTAATACAAATTAGTTTTAAAAAGTATCTGTTGGAGTATGTCGCACTTGAAAACAATAGTTATTACGAGTACAATAGGATTTAAGGCTCTGTTTTATTTTTATTTGATTAATTTGTTAGTTATTTAGTCATAGTCATTTAGTTAAAAAGTTCTATGATGAGATCTATGCTTTGTCACTAAGTCACTAATAAAATTGATAAATTGGCTTTAGAACTCATAAGGCGTCTAAAATATAGTTAAAGACATTCAATTTCAACAAAAATAACAAACTTAGAGGCCCATCTATGACTATGTGTTGACAAAAGAACAAATTCTGGTTGTCCTCTTCATTTTATATTTATATAGTTTCAATTAATATTCTGACATAAATGACCAAAATTTGTGTTTTAAACATATCATTACTTTTCCATTTTATGCCCAGCTGTCAATAACTTATGTGATCTTCCCTTTTCTTTAGAGAGTTTGTCCTCATGGTTATCCTAATAGATCAAAGCAAAACAGTCAGTGGATATCAATTATTCAGTTTTTGTTTGTTTTGTTTCTTTGGCTTTTTGTTTATTTTCTCTATTCATTAAATATTGTACAGAAGTTAATCAATAGCTACAATCATGATAATATTCATGACAAAAGCAGAGCAACATTGCTGATGTCTCATAGCCCCACGTCCATTCTGCTGTAAACAAACAACCTTTCTGTTCTTCTTTTTTCATTGATCCTGCAGTTTGTCTTTCATCTTATAGTGGTTAAAAAAGTGCTGTGGACTTATTACGTTAATGTAGCACCAGTTTACCAGCCTGCTGTCCTGGTCAACGAACCATCTCGCGTGGCTGGGAACAGAGGAATAGAGGGAATGGAGGAAAAAGGGGGTCGGAAGGAGGAAGATGGGAAGTAAAGGAGGAAGGACACAGCTGGTCCCTCTCAGTGCTGGATCCTGCGGATTGACTGGATCTGCGGGGTCTGGGCATGGCATCCGTACTCCCTGTAGTGCCTGTACTCGCCTCCGTGGCAGTCACACTCCATAAGGTACTGGTAACCACGGTAACCAGGATACTGGTAGCAAACAAAGCTAGGGAAACAGGAAAGGAACGCAATTATGTCATAAGCCTCCGTAGAAATAAAGGATGCTCACTCTTTGGACAATAGCTTTATGATTATAACAAAATGATTCGATGATCACAGATTTGAGCAATCATACTTACGCGCCACTCATGACCTGGATGGAGTTGACCTCATTGTTGCACCATCCCATGGCCTGCAGGGAGGGGTAGTCATTGCACACCTCCCACTGCCTTCCACTCATGTTCTCACACTCGAACAGAGTCATACGGGAATCCTTGTGCATCTGTTTAGAATGAAGAGAGACAGAAATGCAGTTTAAATCTTTGCTAAACAGGTTACTGCAGTTTTGTTTCAAAGTTCTGGATTAGAAAACAGAGTGTTTCCACTCTAAATTCTGATTGGTTGACCCACGTTCAAAGCTTGTGTAAAATGACTATAAACTCAACCCTGTGACCTTACATTCTACAGTATATTAATCCAGCAAGCTGTTATGTTGCCTGGCAACCAAAAGCATCCTACAGTTAGGATAATTAACTTTATTTACTATAATTAACTAACAAATCATTTTAACTAATACATTTTCCCCAGTATTAAATACATCACATTTATGTATTTTGCAGCTGTTTTTATCCAAAGTGACTTACAGTACATTCAAATTATATATTTTCTCAGTACAAGTGCTCCTGGGAACCCATGGTTTTTGCACTGCTAATGCAATGCTCTACCAACTAAGCTACAGGAACTACATTAAATATAAATGTAACTGTTATCGAACATTGCAATATTTTATATGCAATAATCCCCTCGTGTGTGTGTTTGTGTATCAGTGATTTTACTTTGGCTTTTTGCTTTAGAACATATACTGCACATACTGTATTCAAAACATACATTGCTGAGTGTGCTTCATGTCCCTAGTGCAGATGGTTTCACTCACTGCAGAATAGATGGGGCGGAAGGACATCAGCCTCTCAATGCGATAGGCATTGCTGCCACTCCAGGCCTCCCAGCAAGGGTAATCTCCCTTCTCCAGGATGAACTGCTGGCCATTGAAGGTGGTGTGCTCAAAACCAACCCAGCTGGAGTTAGAAGAAGTGTTTAGGAGACAGGCATGGGCAGGAGATGAGAGCTATACTCAGTACAGTAATAAAGATGCTGGTTTATACTCACGCGCCACACTCCACCTTTAGGGAGCGGATGGTCTCCATTCCGAACTCCATGATGTTCTGGCAGCAGGCGGTAAATTCACAACGTCTGCCCTGGAAATGCTCCTGGTCGTAAACGGTAATCTGGAAACAAACCAGCAAACCAGCATTCAGAATTTTACCATCGTTGAGATGTTGTTAGTTCATAAACAGAAACATTAATAAGTTTCTCAATGATGTTCGGAGTATTATACAAAGACTGGTGATGTATTTTGATGTATGTCTGAAATCTGATGGTTAACATCATCCAAAAGTCTTGTTGGAACACCAGCATCTCACGCTGGGCACCAGCATTTAAAACACCAGCTTTGATGTTTTGTTCAGCAGGTGATCCATAAAACATGTATGGATGAAAAGAGCTGCAAGCCTTTGTACCTTCCATGGTCCCATGGGCATGGACATAGGGTTTGTCAGAGCCATTGTTCCAGATATCTCCGCGCTGACTGACCTGCATGCAAAGAATGGGTCGTCATATGAGAAGGGCTCACACACAGACATTAAACTACATCATACATTGCCATGTCCACAGATCAAAGATCTGAGTGTCTACACCCACAGTCATGTTACACATCATCAGAGTCTGATTCTACATTAAAAAGACACAACTTCTTGTCAAGGGTAATACCATGTGAGACATTATTGCTGTCTATGATAACTGAACTCTCTGTGTTTGACAAGTTTAAACGGTGCTGAAGTGACTGGCTTATATTTCTGACATAGAATCCTGTCTAATGCTTGTCAGTGCTGCTAATGAAGGCAGCCTTCTTCTGAAACATCTTATAAATATATGGCATTAATAAGCTTGTCATCATTATAATCAGCAATGCAAGTCTGATTATGTCAGTGGATCTTTCTCTGATCTGTAATTTTCTATTGTTAAAGTGATAGTTCACCCAAAAAGGAAAATCCTTCCATCATATACTCACCCTCATGTCATTCCAAACCTGTATGTGTTTTTACTTCTGAGGAACACAAAGTAAAATATTTTGAAGCAAGTTGGTAACCAAACAACAGTGACTTCCATTGCATGTAAATAAATGTAAGATGTTTCTCAGAATATCTTCTTTTTTGTTCCCCAGAAGAAAAATGTCATATAGATTTGATATGACATGAGGGTGAGTAACAATGGAAACATTTTTGGGTGAACTATCTATTTAATGTTATTCTCTGTGGTGTTTGTAGTTTGTTTAATCACTATGTGTTTAAAATGAGTGAGAGGCGCAGAGACACAGGGTTCACCAGACTTACCCAACAAAATGAGCTGTGTGCGTTCAGGGGAATCCACCACGCGGTCTCCTGTTCGGGCATATGTGGGGCTATTTATACAGGCGTAGCTTCAATGGGGCTTCCTGACTCACAGACCCAGGTTGCTGTCAGCACTTTGCTTTCGATGCCTTTTGTTTCTGACCTGAGCTGTAGTCCTTTCTTTCCTCCTCATGCCTTCACAATAAGGTGACCTCCACCAATGAGCAGCTGTGTAGCAATCTCACATATTAAACTAGCCGAAGATCAGTCCACTAAGTCACATTTATGTGCATTGCATGTAAGATAATATTATAACTCAAGAGAGATGTATGGGCCTTTTATATAAGCAATAATTGTTTGTAAACGTTTTTGCAATTCCGGGGAACCATTAGCAAATAAAGGATGCTTATATATGTGGGTATTATATTAAAAATCAAGGCCTAAATTTTGTAAGGCATATTAAAGACAAGACAGAAAAGTTTTCAGTATTTGGGGCGTGTGTTTTTGTAATTCAGTGTGTTTTCCAGTGTGATTCAGTATTTAAGTGATGAAACCGATGCTATTTGAGTTATATTATATATTATATTAGATTATATTATATTATATATTCAGACAAATATATCATTACAACGGTTTAAAGGTCTAAAAGGTATTGTTTTGTAGCCTTTTGCAACAAAAGGAGACATTAGGTAAAAATAATATGTAAAATAATGTAAAATAATGTAACGTGACACAGAACCTCAACCCAGGTCTCGTTTCAGAACAATAGTTTTACATAGATTTCAGTCAGCACATTGTGTAGCCAAAAGAATGTCCAGAGTGGAGAGGTGCGTGTGTGTAAAATGTGTGCATCTGTTTGGCTTTGTGTGTGTGTGTGCGTGTGTAGTTTAAATGTAGTTGGTTGTGTGTTAAAATCTCTGCATGTGCATGCATGGGTTTCTGCTGATGAGAGCAGCCACACTGTGATGACAAAGAGACGAGCCAGCTCAGCAGGCCCAGATGAAGCCAGGCTGCTACACATATGTGCTTCAGACTGAGATATTATGAGACATAAATGTGAGGTATAAAGTCAAAAAGTGGCAATTATAAGATTGGACATACTTTGGGCATAATACATTGCAAAAGAGACAACCATGTTTCATACGTAACTAAACATATCAAAGCTGCAATAGGTTGTTCACTGGCAATATATGTGTTGAGGAGAGGCCAGGAACATAATATTTATCATTAAACAAATTTTACATTATTATATTTTACATTATAGCCGTATTTATACATTCAAATCATAGTCATCTATCTAGATCATTTTCATCTGCAGTGGCTTGTTCGCTGGGCCTTTATAGTCAGAGGTCCTGGGACCCTGGCCCCATTGGGCTGGTCTGTAATCCGTGCTTGGCTTTGTACTGCAGTAGTATGCAAACATAACAAACAATGTAGCTCAAAGTAGGATATACAATGATGGCAGACACTTGGCAGTTGAATTAGAAAATACAGTAAATAAAACCTTATTTATTCCTTGATTATAAGTGTGCTTATAATGACTGGCACAACCAAACAAGAAACATGAACCAAAACCATTAAAGTGAGCTGCTCACAGAACATGTACTTAAAACACAGTTTTGCCACACTGCTTGATCCACTTTTCATTATGCCATTTGATCTCCAAGTGTTGACTTTAAAGTAGACAGCATGTTTATCTTAACTTGTGCTAGTTTTAAACTGTCTTTAACCGGCAAACCGTCTTGACTCCAGAGTTGGGCTAAATTTGGTTTACCTGGATGACATTTATTGCATCCCACATTTAAACCACATTTTTTATGTTAAACGCTTCCTCTCTCATTGTAAGTCACTTTGGATAAAAGTCTGCTAAATTGATAAATGTAAATGTAAACCAGATCTGGGTGGAGACCGCACATTCATATATGACATTGATTTGGACAACGTTATCATCTTTTTTCTAACCTGTTTTATGGCGACCTCTTGTGTACACTAACCAACTTCAGGGCGGCAGATTGCCTCTGTGTATTTTGTAATCCCGACTGTAATCTTGTAATCCTGACTGTAATCGTGTTAATTCAACACTGTATTTAAATTAAATTATTTGATCTTGCAAAATATAAACACCCTCTTGTAAATATAAACACCCTGTGTAAGACTATATTTACAAAACAGATTAAGGCACGAATCGCGATGTTGTTTAAATAATAATAATCGTCACACAAGTGTACCGTAAAAGCTGAGTAAGTGACTCCCTGTTTTACATATTTGATTGTTTGACCGATTCACGAATCAATTTGGGTCGTACCACGCGACAAACAGAGGAAACCGATATACAAAATATCTCCACGCGCTATTTACTACAATGGTCAATTTGACCCACATTCAATGATTTACATTATACCAAATAATTTTCACAAGGCTGCATTATACGCCACTGAAAACAGTCTTTGTACATCACTCAAAAGTTGTGCCGGTTGTCGCCGCGCACCAGAACGTCAGTCTACCCCCTCCCTCTGATTTACAGTAGTACAGCCCTCAAGCGCCAGTGTGATTCAGATTGAACGTAGACAGGCGTTGAGCGGAGAACAGGAGGATTAAATACCTCTAAACGGGCGACCTGCTCAGCCCTTCGGGTGTGGGAGGGTGACTGTTTGGTGTCTTTGCTAGACCGGGGGAGCAGGGGAAGGAGGAGGAGGAACGGATAATGAGCTATTCTTGTACCAGCACAGGCAACAGCCAGGACCCATCGAGCTCTAAGAAGTCCGGCGGCGTTAATCCCGGTAGTTGCGGCGGCGGAGACACCGGTAACGGCAACAACAGTCACAGCCGCAGCGGTAAAACGAACTCGAACCCCGATTCAGCGGAGGCCATGAAAGTCAAGAAGGGATGCAATACGGCAGATGTCGGGGTCCCCGTAACCACAGAGGAAGAATTGCTTGCAAACAAAACAATCAGCCCCGAGGATGTGCTGGGATTGCAGCATATCACCGAAAGTAAGTGATCGATCTCACTCGGAATATTTCGCCGCATATCGTACACTGATACGTTGTCGTGAGCTTTTTAAATATGGTCGGTG
>JAZGTI010007504.1:0-11510 GCA_036877585.1 Botia kubotai | reverse complement strand
CTGTCTGTCTTTCATTCCCCAAGGTCCTGTAGTCAGCTGGACCCAAACTCTGAGACCAGATGGTGGGGGACTGGATGAAATGACCCTGAGACAGAGCATTAGGACTTGATAGACTTCTTTAGTAATCCTACCGTTACATACATGATAACTTTTAGCTTTAATTTGTTCCCTGCTTAGGCACAGCAGTGTGATGTTATGGCTGCAATTAGTAACATTATGCCTCACTGCTTTTTGTTGGCACGATTTCTCAGCGCCTGACACATTATCAAATATAGTTGGAACCATCAGCTTTCCATAAGTAATAAACTATAAATCACAATAAACTCTCTTCATATCCAAAAGAGTTACAAATTGCAGCTTTAATATGCCAGAGGAGAACTGGCCCTCCTGGTCAAGCCTGGCTTCTCCCAAGGTTTTTTCTGCATCTATATATCATTGGAGTTTTGGTTCCTTGCCACTATCGTCCTGTTGGCTTGCTTGCTGGGAGGCCTTATAGCCCTGTCCCATAAGATGTCTACTTTATGCCGTCCTTATGTAAGCTGGAATGCATATATTTTGCACCACAATTTTGTGGCTTTATCGGTTCAGTCAGCTCTTTGTTCACAAACATACTATAGGCCTAGTATACATAATTAGTCTTATCTCACACATATTATTTGCAATAATACCATTAACATGTCTGACATTTGTTGTGTTTTATTATTCTTTGTTTTTTATGTAAAGCTGCTTTAAAGCAATGTAACATTGTGAAAGCGCTATATAAATAAAATTGAATTGAATTAATAAAATGGAGGCTAGTGCATGATTTACGAGCAGTAAATGATGTTGCAGACCAAGAAGCTATCAAATTTTGAATAATCTGAATAACAAACATGAATGGTTTTCCACGATAGATCTGACCTCAGCAGTTTTTACTGTACCATTACATGGAAATGACAAAACAGTATGCTTGCAGTATGTGGATGACATTCTAATAGGCCATGAGACCAAACAAGGCTGTATTGAAGCTACTAAACAGGTGCTAATGGAGCTAGCCAGAGCAGGGATGAAAGTATCACCGCAGAAACTTCTTGTTGCAGAAATAAGTGTTGCGTATTTGGGTAGACAGATTAGCAAAGACAGTAAAGATGTGAATGATAAGCATGTCGAAGCAGTTAAATTATACCCAAAACCAGTGACAGTGAAGCAGATGATTGGTTTTTTAGGAACAACAGGGTTTTGTAGTGAATTCATAGCTGAATATGCAGAAAAATATAAGGCAATGAGAGAAATTATGAAATGTGCAGGAATGAAAAACCAGCAGACTTGCAATAAACATCAGAGGCTGAAAATGAGTTTGACAGACTAAAACAGAATGTGGTAAGAGCCACAAGGCAAGATGTAGCATTGGGAAAAGCAGGGCTAGCTATAACTATATTACATCAGAAGGAAGGTGGGAGATCACGACCCGTAATGGTATTCTACTTATCTAAGAGTATTAGAGGATTGGACTGATTGTGAGAGAAGTCTTGAAGCAGTGTTTTGGGCATATGGGAAATGTTTAAAGTTAGTGCTCAGTTTAAAGGTTGAGATAAGGTCCACACATGAAGTTATTGGGGTAATAGAACAGGACAGATTTAATTTGTCTGTGGGGAGGAGGATGAAATATTTGGAACTATTGGGAAAATGCAACCTCTCCGTTAAAATAATAAAGACAAAAAATGAAGCAGAGAGATTGTTTTGCAAGGATGGTACCCCACATTGCTGTGAGACAAAAGGTGTGAAGGACATGAAGATAAGGCCTGATCTAGGAAGTGACATAATACAAGGACATAGAATGCTGTTTGTAGATGGATCATGTTTAAAAAATGAAACGGGACAAAGTGAAATGGGTTATGCTGTAGTTGAAGTGACAAGTTTAGAACCAATTGAGTTAAACGTATGCAGAGAAATTAAGGTAAATAAAGGCATAATGTCAGCACAAAGAGCAGAAATTATGGCATTGGCAGAGGCATGTAGGATTCTAGAAGGAGAAATTGGGACTGTGTTTACTGACTCTGAATATGTGTTTGGCGTGGCACAATATTATGGACAAATTTGGTTCAAAAACAACTTTAAAAAGACTAATGGCAAGCCAGTTAAGCATGAGAAAGAAATGAGATCTAATAGAAGCCTGTCAAAAACCCACAGCACTAAGTATTGTTAAATGTGATGCACACCAAAAGGGGCAAAGTGTGGCGGTGATTGGAAACAATTTTGCAGATCAAACAGCAAAATCAGCTGAAAAAACATACTACAAAAAATTATGGTGGTTACAAGACAACAAGCTAAACATGAGGCAGTAAGAATAAATAGTGAATGGATATGGACAAACATAATTGAAGCGCAGAGTGAAGCTAGTGAACAAGAAAGACATGATTGGAAAGTTAGACATGGACAGGAGTCTGATAAGCATTTGTGAATAACAATACAGAGCCAAATAATTATACCAGAAAATTTGGAAAAAATGGTGATGATGAATGCTCATATGGAGGAAATTATCATGAAAGGTCTGAGATGATTGATGTGATAGTAAGACAGAGAAATATGTGGTTTCCTTTTTTGCAGAGATGTGATGAACGTATGACCAAAGCGCACCACATGAGGTGAGAACCTTTCCCAGCCCAAAAGGTCCTTTTGTGCATTTGATCTTAGATTTTGTAGATATAATAACACCAGTAAAAGGGAAAAGGTAATTGTTGGTCATCGTGGATACATTTTCAAGATAGGTTGAAGGTTTTGCTGTAGGACAGCAGAGTGGAGAGGCAGTGGTGTCAGCTCTGACCAAAGAGATTATACCTGGGTTTCGGTTACCTAACATAATTCTGTGTGACAATGGTCAGAGGGGTGTGGCAAATGTAGTGAGAAGGACTTGTGAGAAGCTTCAAATACAGGTCAAGTATAGTGCTGTTTACCACGCGCAGTCACAAGGTTGTGTTGAGCGGATGAATCAAACATTAAAAGAAAGCTTTCAAAAATCTGTGCACAAACCAGTTTAAGTTGGGTATCAGTGCTACCAATTGCTTTAATGGGGACAAGAAATAGTACAAACAGGGACACCAAATTGACTCCTCATGAAATGGTTATGGGAAGACCAATGTATAGGGGGGATAGAGAATACAAGTTCAAGATTTTAAAAAATTGAAAAGTGAAATGCAAAAATATGTGTGTATGTTAACCAAAAATCATTCCAGTACTTTACAGACAGAAACTTGACCCAGACTTTCAGGGTGAGAAAGTATACATCAAAGTATATGCCATACTGTAGCTCACAAATACCTACTACCCTCCTTAACCTAGCCTCCACTACTCTTTCCCATACCTTCATTGTATGACTCATCAACTTTATGCCTCTGTAGTTGTTGCAACTCTGCACATCACCCTTGTTCTTAAAGATAGGTACCATTACACTACTCCTCCATTCCTTAAGCATCTTCTCACTCACTAAAATCCTGTTAAACAATCTAGTAAGAAATTCCACTGCTGCCTCTCCTAGACATTTCCACACCTCCACCATCTTATCATGACCAACCGCCTTTTTTCATCCTCTTCAAAGCCATCCTAACTTTGTTTGTACTAATCTTTTGAACTTCCTGCTCCACATTGTTTACCTCTTCTACCCTTTTGTCCCTCTCATTTTCCTCATTCATCAACACTTCAAAGTACTCCTTCCATCTCTGTACATTCTCCTCACTTGTGAGCACCTATCCGTCTCGATCCTTAATAACTTTAACCTGCTAACCTTCTCGACCTTAATAATCCCTCTGCCTTGCTAATCTGTACAAGTCCTTCTCTCCTTCTCTAGTGTCTAACCTAGTGTACACCTCATCATATGCCTTCTGCTTGGCCTTAGCCACTTCTCTCTTCACTCTGTGCCGCAAATTCTTGTATTCCTGTCTACTTTTCCCAGTCTTTTCCATGTCCCACTTCTTCTTGGCTAACGTCTTCCTCTGTATACTATCCTGAACTTCCTCATTCCACCATCAAGTCTCCTTATCTTCTTTCCTCCTTCCCTATGACACCCCTAGCACCTTTCTTCCTGTCTCCCTGATTACTTCTGCTGTAGTTTGCCATTCATCTAAAAAGACTAGCTGACCGCCCAGAGCCTGTTTTAACTCCTGTCTAAATTCTTCACAGTTTTCTTCCTTTTTTTAGCTTCCACCACTTGGTTTTCTTCTCTACCTTTGATCTCTTCTTCTTCCAGACCAACATCTTCATTCTACACACCACCATTCTATGCTGCAGGGCTACACTCTCTCCCACCACAACTTTACAGTCACTAATCTCTTTCAGATTGTCTCATCTACATAAAATGTAATCTACCCGTGTGCTCTTTCCTCCGCTCTTATAGGTCACTATATGTCTTTCTCTCTTCTGGAAAAAAGTATTTACCACAGCCATCTCCATCCTTTTAGCAAAGTCCACTATCATCTGTCCTTCACTGTTCCTTTCCCTGACTCCAAACCTGCCCAACACTTCCTCATCACCTCTGTTCCCCTCACCAACATGTCCATTAAAGTCTGCGCCTATCACTATTCCCTCTCCTCTGGGAATACTCACCATTACCTCCTCTAACTCACGCCATAACCTCTCTCTCTTTTCTAACTCACAACCTACTTGCGGGGCATAACCACTTACAACATTCAATCCAATTTCCACCGGCACCCTGTAGGTCAACGGCGCCAGTGGCAGTCATTGTTAACCTCGGGCCTCGACCGATCCAGTATGAAATTCTGACTGATGATTCGCATATTTAGATTTGGCAAAGTTTTACATCGGTTGCCCTTCCTGACACAACCCTCTCTATTTATCCAGGCTTGGGACTGGCACCGAAGTCACTGGCTTGTGACCCCTGTGGCTAGATTAAAGGCACACAGTGTGTCCTCTGCCATTTTCCCATATGTGTTTTGAAATCAGTTATTAACTGCTGTAAAGTCAGGATCAGACAGGGAAGAACCCAGTCGCAGACAGCGATTAACACAAATGATCACTTTATTTAAACTAAAACAAAAACCAATGAGGGGGCAAACAGCAAAAGCAACTTAACTTAAAAGACAAAACTGAAACTAAACTTCAGACGTAACGTTAAACACAAACCTCAAAACATTATCGATAAACTAAGACTTAACTTTTACAAATGTTATTTTGTTTATTACATGGAAATTACGTTACTTTTTTCTCTCATACTCATTGTGGTATGCTGATTGTTTGTTTACGTTGGTTTCATGTTTTGTCAATTTCAAAATGACAATAAAAAAGTTGATAACAAAAATAAAACTTTTACAAACATGGACTAACTAGACAATGCGAGACAACAATATTAACAAACGCAGACTTAACTTTGTAAAGTTGTCGGAACAAGACTTGACAAGACAAACAATGACAGAGCTTAACCAGGCAAGACAACGACGACAAACCGGCATGGGACAGCAAACACGAGGGCAATAAATATAACAGAAAACAAGGACAAACAGATGTGCGAAATCAAACGGAAACAAGAGCGCGGGGTCAAGACACGAGACTGGAGAGCACATGGCAGATGTAAGCAAACAGAAGCCATGTGCTTCCACAAAGAACGAACACCCAGATAACAAACTCCCGGAAACCAAAGCCAAGACGAGTCGGAATCTAACCTCATGCTCTGACATAGAACACTGGGGGTGTCAGGATCCTGGCAAGACAATCCCCAGACACTTAACAGGAACCCAGAACCCTGACAAAAGGGTCCGTGTACCTTCGTATAATTTGTTTTTCCGTTTTTGTATTCAAAACGAAAAACCATTAAGTAGTTTATTGCATATTTAAACTGTATCCTGGGCATAATAAAAAAAAAAATCCTATTTTTAATTTTGTTTTCGTCACACTCATGCATCAATGAAAATACCAAAAAACGAAAACGAAAAATTAAGCTTTTTGATTCACAAAGTGCGTTTTTGTGTACCGGAGGTTCCCTGTAGCCTTGGTGATCATGGGGTCAGTGCTGGAGGATCACGCTGGAAACATAGTTAATATGATAAATAATGAAGCAACTTATTCTGATGTTTCCGTCACTTTGGCATCCAATGGAATTGAGAGAGGTCATTCTGTGTCCAGCATAAAAAAATTCCTTGGCAGCCGCAATCTGGTAAAGAGGGGCCTTTTGTCCAATTATAATTTTGAGGTGGCAGTGGCCAGTGCTATTCAAGATGTATGTGTAGTTTTATAACTGCTGCAAAAACAACAAAAACAAAAGCTCCATTGGATGCCAAAGCGGCGAAAACAAAATTAAAAATAGGAGAAAATGTGTTTATTATTCCCAGGATAAGGTTTAAATATGCAATAAACTACTGATTTATTTGTTTTCTTCTTGAATACAAAAATGAAAAAAAAATTATACGAAGGTACACAGACTCAGAAGCGACGTGACTGGCCCACAGCGCGCAGACCCAACTAATCGATAATCAATTTTGTTATCGATTTTTCTCATTATCGATAATAATCGATGTAGTTGTTGCAGCCCTAATCACTACTTAGTTTTAATAATATACATCTTATTATGGACAATAAAATAACATGCAACATGCAGTAACCATGTATTCTGTACTCTCTGTGTTTTCTATGTTTTATTTGAAACAATTCAACATTGTAAAAACACTACATAAATAAATTGTACGCTATATAAACAAATTTGAAATGAAATTTGAATTTATTTTACAGGCATGTGACCCCTGCTGGCAAAATGAGTCAGAATGTGCACTGCCTAATTAAAAGCTACAGGCAAAACAAGCGAAAAATGAAAATGACGTGTCAACGGTTACCAATGATTACCATGGTAACCCATAATTAAAACGTGATCTCTGCATTTAACCCATCCAGTGAGTAGTACACACACACACACACACACAGGTGGTCTCTTAACCTTTACGAACCTTTTCTCTTGACATCAGATATAAGAGGGTGAAGGTGTTTCATACCTAAATAGTGAATTATTATTATTGTTATGCGTATGTGCTAAGCGGATATGTAGGTGGATGTTAGTTGGATGCGGATATGTAGGATATGGAGGTCTTGCAAACTTCTCAGAGGTTTGGAATGTTCACAATCCCCTACAGGATCCCCTCCAATACAAGGAACACACAGAATCTCAGCTTCCTTGAATGACATTTATTTTTTTAATTGACTTTCAGACACACTGTACATATAACATAAAACAACCTTCAATGAAGATGTGTGGTAAATCAGTAAATCTATGGCACAGGCGTTCTTTATTTCTAAAGTATTTTCTCTTATAATGACAGTTAAGGTTTGGATTACAGCAGTTTCTCAAGCACATGTAAGAAGCAAGATTTCAGTGCCAACTAAATCTATGACTAAACCATCATCATCAATACAGTTTATAAAGTCTCAGTCAGAAAAGTCTTGCTAAATATACAACTGAAACTGTCAGTCTTAACAGTCTTGGATTGGAGACCACAGGAGACCCCAAATGCTCCTCATTCTCACATCCTGATTGGCTGATCAGGATTTTGCTGAAAGAAATCTGAGCTATGATTGGTCAGAGCTTTTAAATAAACAATCGAAAGCATTTGGGACCTTTATATAAACTGACTCCAGCAACTGTAGCTAATAATTTATAATATACATTTTGTTGATTATAGCATGTTAAAGCAATTGTTCATTCTAGTCACTTTGATTCATTTTTTTATGTGAAAATAAACAATGCAAAGTAAACAACATTTGAATTGGTTTTTGCACAACTGGAGGTAGTCAGTACTTATATGTATTAAAATCTACACATTGACACACTGTCTTAAATGTTATTCTGAAATGGTGTATTGGTGTGCACACACGTACACAAGATCCATTTTTAAGGCTCATCAAGACTAAAGGGAAATGATGGGAAATGGATAATTCTCCTGAATTATAATGCAAGCAATATAGACGCATGTATTCAATTTCTGTGGGAAGGTTATTTTCAACCTATGTGCAGTTTTCTTACTAAACAAACCAACATGCAACAGTGAGATACAGAGACTGGTATTTATGACAGATAACTCATGACAGATAGAGGGTAGGGCTGAACGGCTGCATGCAGAGATCTGGTGTCTAAATGAAAACAACAGAACACATCATCATTAAAAATGTCAATGAAAACACTTGTTTATTTGCTATGAAATTTAATTCTGTGTGAGTGTGTTTGTGTGTGTGTATGTGGTTTATGAGGACACTAATGTGTATAATGACATGTGTATAATATGGTTTATGGGGACCTTTCCTGTGTCCTTATAAACCAAATCGCTTAAAAAAACACTACTTTTTTTAAATTAAAAAATGCCAAACATTTTCTGTTGGGGCTATGTTTAGGGGTAGGGTGAGGGTTAGGGGATAGAAAAACTAGAATGTACAGAATGTACAGTATAAAAACCATTACGTCTATGCAGAGTGCTCATAAACCACATATGCCAATGTGTGTGTTTTATATATATGTATAAAAGAGTTAGAGTTAGAGTTGTGATGTGAGTTATATTCATAAACATACTATAAACCTAGTATACCTAATTAGTCTTTTACATCTCACACATATTTTTTGCAATAATGCCATTAACATGTCTGACGTTTGTGCTTTTTTATTATTATTCTTTTTTTTGTAAAAAAGAAAAATGTAAAGCTTTTTTATGTAAAGCTGCATTAAAGCAATGTACCATTGTAAAAAGCGCTATATAAATAAAATTGAATTGAATTGTGATGGTTAAGGGTAGAGTAAGGGGCTATGAATGTTCTCACAGAGATAGCTGTACAAATGTGTGTGTGTGAGCTCACCTATATGAAATGATTAACTGGCTGCTGTTTTCTGTTGGATGATATAGATTTGAGAAGCCTCGTCCAGCACACTGCCACAGTGAACATTCCTGAAACATCACAGTCATGTTCACACCTGAAACATGTTCTGTGTGATATCAGATCCAGCTTTAATGACACACATGAGAGTAACTCTTCTGCCCCTTGAATATTGTGTCCCGTGATGCCATAGTAACACAGAAACACACACTGTACAGTATACTGTATACAATACAGTGGACTGTGTTAGTGTTGAATACTGTATGTTGCTGGCCTTCATGTGTAATATGTCCATATTAGAGTATTTCAATAGCTCTTTTGTCAACATGATAAAGATAAACATCATAACAGAGAAATTGATCCTGATCACTGATCGATCACTGACTCTTAAACTTTGTTACATTTGAAAATCAGTTTTGTCACTCAGCAAGGTATTCTGTCTAGTGTCAATCCATACAGTGTGTCCAATCCAGTGTTTAGTGTTTGATCAGAGCTGAACTCAAATCAGGACAAGACACTACTGACGTACAGTAGATACAGTCAGACACAGCAGTCTGTCCACCTACCTGTTATCATTAATATCTGTGCTGTTTCCTACAAAGAAACAACACGTAAGATTATCATTGTCACAACAGCGCAATATCACATGAGGAGTGATGACTGTGAAGGTTTTATTAATTGCATGCAACAATTCTACAACAAGAAATACATATCAAGTTCTTTTTTTGACAAAAAAGCATTTTGGATTTTTGAAGAAAACTACAGCATTCTTAGAGCATTTTGTTGAAATGGTCAAAAATATCTAATATATATAGTGACCTAACTGCACAAATATATAATGTACACCCTTCTTCCACCGAGCAGGTGCTTGTGCCCAGTTTGTCCCTGTTTTGTGTTTTTACTGAATGTGGTTGTATGAGGTAAAAACTGGCTCTAAATCAGACCCAAAAACTTGCTGCGCATGTAAAACAAAAAACTGATGCAAAACAAAAAGCTGAGACTGTGTGAAATGAATGCTATCATCTTATACATTATACATTTATATAACCATTTAAATAGACATCAGCACCATTTCAGGTGGAAGAAGAAAATGAGTCAAGTCAGACACTCACTCACATTCACACACACTCACCATTCTCCACGTCGAGCGGACAGGAGCCCAGTATGTCTATGGATCTCACAGTGCTGTACCCAACTCTATAACACACAACAACTGATGAGAGGAGGTCAAAGGACAGAGATAAAGTGGACTGGGAAAGACAGACAAGAAGTGGACTGTGACTGACAGACAGACAGACAAGTGGACTGTGTCTGACAGGCAGAAAGTGGGTTGTGACAGAGAAACATGAAGTGGTCTGTCACAGACACTTACGTATTGGTCTTTTGAAAAGCAGCTTTCTCCTCTTGCTGAAAGAACACATTGCTATAGGATGTGATAGGCTTGCTCAAGCGTGTGGAGGAGAAGCTGGATGGGGATGTGGCTGCAACATGGTGTCCAGGTCTTACAGGCTTAGCTGTGTTCAAAATAAACCATGTATATAGTGTGTTTATACAGAAATTTTCACCGGTGTGCTTGTTTACATGCTTAAATTAAATGCTAGCATAAGGCTAAACTTTACAGAAGAAATTGCTAGAAAAAAGATAACTTGCTCTCATAAGTGTTAGATAGAAACAGAAAATGCACGGTTGTCAACTGAAATGCACTAATGTTACTGTACCAATCTGAGCTACATTGGGGCGGCGCAGAGGATAACGCAGACGCATTGCATCACGAATGCGCTCCACCTCCTGCTGGTAGCGCCGGCGATCATTCATGGCTCCCTGCTTGGCGTCTTTCAGTGCTGCCTCCAGCGCCCGAACACGCTCAGCCGTAGAATGAAGGCGCTTCTCCAACTTTGGAAGCTCACAGCGCAAATCTGCATTATCACGTACCAGCTGCATGAAAACACGTACAGAAATCATTATTTATCAGAAAGCTTAACACGTTGTGTCAATACTGATGCAGCTGTTTGTTGATATTGGAGGATGCACATAAGATATGTTTGTCTTAAGCAGACACTTTCACAGCAGATTTTGCCTTTGTCTTCTGTGTGCTATGTGCTCTCTTGTACCGAGTCTTAACCCCACCTCTCTTGTTCCCTCATTAATTGTCCCATTATTGGTTGATGGCCTTGACCTGTTTTCCCTCCTTACGCCACTTAGTTCTCTGTCTATTTAAAGCCTGTGTGTTTGCTTCCTTTGTTTCTTTGCTTGTTATTGTCTTAGTAGTGATGGCATAGTAAAGCTTTTATAAACCAGCGAAGCTTTCAACAAAATTGTATCACAAAAAGGTTTATTACGTAAAGCTTTTTAAATAAAGGGGACATCTGCTGGTGAAAGTGAGGGAAAGCGCTGTGTCGCAAAATGTTTCACAACCAACCAACGCATTAATCTCAGAAACAAAAATTATTGTTTACTATATATATAAATATATAAATATACTGTAAATATATATATAGAGAGAGAGAAAGAGAGACTGAGTTTATACAATTGCCAATAACAACTGCATTTTTAACCGCTTTCTAACACAAAATTTGTCACAATTGTAACGCCACGCCAGCAGAGGGAGCCCTCACCCGAGTACTGACTGCACTCAGCTCCCTCTGCTTCTCTGATCACTTCCTGTTTGGAACTAT
>JAZGTI010007503.1:0-21557 GCA_036877585.1 Botia kubotai | reverse complement strand
GGACAGTTTCCGGTACCTAGGTGTTTACATCATGCAGGACCTGACATGATCCTGTCACGTTAACACCCTGGTGAAGAAGGCCCGGCAGCGTCTTTATCATCTTAGATGGCTGAAGGACATGCACCATTGAGAGCATTCTGACTGGAAACATTACAGCCTGGTTTGGAAACAGCACCAAACCGAGCTTCCTGACCTGGAGACTATATACAGCAAGCGGTGCTGGACCAAAGCCAGGAAGATTATGAAGGGCCTCAGCCATCCCAACAATGGACTCATTTCCGTTCCCTGAAGGCGAACACAGAGAGAATGAGGAGGAGCTTCTTCCCGTAGGCCATTCGGGCCCCCAACCAGAAAACCTAGGATCTGGACTTTCTGGACATATCTCCACACAACATAACACTCTACCTCAGCCGATGTTGCACATGCAAAAATGTGCACTACTTATACATCTATACATATATATTTATATTTATATACATATTACATTGTAAATACTGTACACTTTAAATTTTTACATAAATCTTTACTTTAAATCTTAAATTTTTTTAAACTTTAAAAAAATTTCTATAGAAGAGCCTTCTATTTCTTGGAATGAGAGATATAACCCGTTGGGGAGTTAATTGTCACCAGTCATGTTTGCAGAAAGTTGTTCCGGTCCAACCAGCCCCTGTTGAGTTGAATTCTGAGATTCCGCCTTCCTTTCCCTTTCAAATACCACCCGAATATTCTAATTTGGCTCTAGTTTTTAGTAAACAAAAGGCAATTCTCAATTGCCTCCTCATCGCGAGATAGACTGCGCCACAGATCTCATTCTGGGAGCTAAACCGCCTTCATATTATCACAGCCAGAATCAGTTGTCATGCAACAATATATTGACGAAGATTTGGCTAAGGGGTTCATTTGTTCGTCTAATTCCCCCAGTTTTAGCTGGGTTCTTCTTCGTAAAGAAACGAGGTTACTATTAAGTTCCGTTACCCCCTTCCACTAATCCCTGTAGCTCTGGAACAACTTCGTCGCACCAGTTTTTTCACAAAGCTTGATCTCAGGAGCGCTTATAATCTAGTTCACATTTGTATAGTAGATAAGTGGAAGACAGCATTTTTGACAACCACTGGCCTCTATGAGTATCTAGTCATACCATTTGGTCTTGCCAATAGTCCTTGCGTTTTTCAGTCTTTCATGAATGACATATTCCGCCACATGTTGGATAAGTTCCCAATAGTTTACATAGACAACATTTTGATTTATTCAGAAATGTTGGAAGAACATATTACTCACGTGCGTTCCGTTCATCAACGTCTAATACAAAATAATTTATATGTGAAGGGAGAGAAATGCGATTCCACACCACAAGCACTACTTTCTTAGGTTACTTAGGCTTTCTTAGTATCAGCCAGGAGTGTTCCGTAGCCTCACCGTTGACTTCCTTGACCAAACGCCCATCCAACAAGCTAGTGTGGAATGAAGTGGCTCACAGGGCATTCTCAGAATTAAAGAATCGCCTCACCACCGCAAGCCACGGTTTGCCCCCTAAAATGTATCCCTGCGCGTATTTTAAAATATATCCCTGCTCTCGACGTGGGTCAAATACGACGTGGGTAATCGGGAACTATTAATGATCAAACTCGCTTTAGAAGAATGGCGACACTGACTTGAGGGGGCTGCACACCCTTTTACGGTAATTACATATCATAATAATCTTGAATATTTACATTCGAGTGCCTAAACCCTCGCCAAGCAAGATGGTCATTATCCTTTACCCGTTTTAATTTCACTGTCACCTACCGGCCCGGTTCTAAAAATACCAAGGTCGATGCCCTCTCGCATCAGGCTGAGGTTACCCCCAGGTCAGGTTCTTTGGAGAACATCCTTTCAGAGGAATTTTTAGTAGCCCCGGTTCAATGGGACTTGCATACTGTAATATTTCATGCGAATGAGAGTCACCCGCGACCTCCCGAATGCCCCGAGAACTTAACGTTTGTCCCAGAACAGTTTAGAAAGCGTGTAATCACTCAGGATCACAAAAGTCTCAGCTCAGGCCATCCGGGTATCGCAGCCACCATTCACCTCCTGAGAAATTGTTATTGGTGGCCCAAACTCCCTAGCGATACTATCACCCGCATAAAGAACTGCACCGTCTGCCAAGCTACCAAGACACCTAAACAATTACCCGCTGGTCTTCTACAGCCTTTGCCCACACCTCAGAGACCCTGGTCCCACATAGCTACATAACCACCACAACCACATAGCCTAACTCCCAGGGTAACACCACGATACTCACCATTGTCGATTATTTTTCCAAAGCCATCCGTCTTATTGCTCTACCCAAGTTACCTACAGCTTTTTAAACTGCCGAGATATTGTGTGATTTTGTTTTCAGATATCCTCCCTGAGGATATAGTGTCGGACCGGGGTCCACAATTTACCTCTTGTGTGTGGGCTTCTTTCTTCAAGAGCCTTGGTGTCAACATCAGCCTGACGTCTGGTTACCACCCTCAAGCCAACGGACAAACGGAGCGTTTAAATCACCAGATCAGATCACCAGATTCCTACGTTCATATTATAACCAGCGTCAGGCTGACAGGAGCGGATACCTGATGTGGGCAGAACACGCTCAGAACTCTTTAGTCAAACCCTCTACAGGTATGACCCCCTTCAAGTGTGTCCTGGGTTTTCAGTCTGCGCTGTTTCCCGACGTAGACGACCCGGATATCACTTTGCACCAGGTCAGTGGGTGTGGCTCTCCACCAAGGATCTACGTCTCCGACTCCCTTGCAGGAAGCTCAGTCCAAGGTACATAGGCCCGTTTAAAAGTCTGTGTATGATAACTCTCGCTTAGCATTACCTAATACATATCGTATTTCTCCTACCTTTCATGTGTCTCTGCTCAAACCCGCTGGAGCACCGGCTGGAGGTCCGGAGGGGGGCCTCCAGGAGCAAGCCCCCCCCATCTTGGTCAACGGTGAGGAGGCCTATCGAGTGGAGCAACTCTTTGATTCCAGACACTGGGGCGGGAGACTCCAACATCTGGTGGATTGAGAGGGGTTTGGCCCAGAGGCGCGCTCTTGGGTCAATGCCAGGGATATCTTAGATCCCACTCTCATCGAGGAATTTCATAGAGCGCATCCTGAGAGGCCGGCCCTTTGTCCCAGAGGAAGACCCCGGTGTCGTGGGGGGGGGCTCTGTTACAGAGGAGGTTCTTGCTCCGCTCCCTGCTGGTTGCCAGCGGGAACCCTCGCCAGAATACTAACTCACCAGCTTGAACTATAATTCCCATCGGTACCGTACCAAGGTCTGATGAGCTTCCTGTTTGCCACCTGCAGTCTATTAGCTGCCCTATAAAGCCGAGGACTACATTTATTTGTAGCCATGTGCTACATTTCAGAGCGTTTCTCCGAACTACCTTCTCGTTACCACTTGGACTGTTTATCGTTTTTGAACCTTTGCTGATTTGATTTGGATATTGTTGTTGATTGTTTGCTGCATTCCCCAACCATTGCCTGTATTTACATTTTGCTCTTGTCTCGCCTCCAGTGCTCTGTCTGCTGGTTTTTGACCTTTGCCTGTTTACTGATTGTGATTGTCAATAAACCGCTGCATATGGATCCCGCTGCCTCAGCATCTCCGTTACACAAGCGGTCTTAGCCATTTAATCCTATTCTTGGCTTAGCTTGTAAAGACCTCGCAATCCAGTGCTTTGCGAAATTTAGACATATGCCACCAGATTAATATGTTCATATGTCTCTCAGTAAGGATGGGGGTAACTTTTTTAACAGTCACTTTTTGATGTTTAAAGCCAGAATATGTTACTGCACTTGAGGAAATTGCACGTTAGGATGTGGACAATATGGCTCAAATGTTCATATACTGAGGACAGACTTGTTTACCAGTAAGAGCTGTTGCACTGCACTTAGATTAAATTGAGATTAAACCTAGATTAAATTGTGTACGTAATCATGTGTCTTTGATACACTCTGCGTGTTTTCTATTTTGGGTTGCTGTGATTTGGTGATAAGCACTGCTCCTAATAACTAGGGCCCTTCCTCCCCTGTGACATAGCCCTCTCCACTCCAAGCAAACACATTATTTGATGTGACCCCAGCCAGTTCGAACAAACACATTGTAATCTTCATTAATGAAAGTGCTAATTCCAGCTCTGGAAACAGGCTACAAAGGATGCACTCTGCTCTATCCTCCTCATAGAGTACTTCCTGATTAGAAGCAGCCATCTTCTCTTTATTATGATCTTTATTAGAATTAATAGTGTACACGGTAGAGGTTGTGCTGACTTGTCTATTAGCTCTAACACTAGCTGATGTCGTAGTCACAGGTTGACTACATGACTTGCATGTACATTGCATTTATACTTTTAGAATTGGCTGAAAGTTATATCCAAAGCTTTACATCTTATCAGTACATGAATTCCACAGGAATCAAACTCATGGCCAATGCATTACAAGCAGCACCAGTAGAGCTAAAAAAAGCCTTTACTAGACTTCAATTAAGTTTTTCTATATTATGCTAGCAGGAGAAAAATTAGGGAGTGAATGACCCCTCAAACTAACTGTTCATCTGGAAGTGTCATCTGACAGCTGATGGAAAATATAAATGTAGGAAAACACAGTGGGAAGTGTGTTTATTCATCGCTCATGACACCACAAATGGCCTCAATGGAGTTTCTAATTACAGCTGCATGGAAAACATGCTACAGCTGGTCGTCAGACCGTTGATGCTGCATCATCTGCATTACCTGCTGTAAACAATGAACCACCAAATGACTGCTCATGCAAGTCCTGGCACAATATTCAATAGAAGTAGACTCTGCATCATTAATGTGGGTTGTGCTTTTTAATGCACAACCCACATCTGCTTAGCATTAAACCTTTCCAATAAAGAACTTGGTTTATATGTTTTTACAATAGAAAAACAAATTACAATTTATTAGGACATTTTTTTTAAGTGTTGTTTAGTCATCCGTATTTACCTCAAAATTGTTGGTTGTCTGCTCATGTATTTGCAATGTGCTCAAACTCATTAAAGATCCAAAAGCAGCATTTAATTATACATTTGATGTAAGAGCTTTAATATCACATATCCAGTTCCCGGGGGGGAAGGCCGACACCCAGCTAGCAGCATGCAAAAAAATACTGTTAAACCAGAAACACAAATTTAAGGTGGAACAGATTCTCTAAATTGAGCTAGAATACCCTCACTCAGCAATCATGCGTTTTTAAAAGCCTTCAGCATCCCAAAGGGGGTTTGCTTGTGTAATTAAACTGTATATTTTTAGACAAGCGCTTTTCCGAATGCCAGACGTACTGGTGTTGCAACTCAGCGTTAGGGTGATTGGAGCAGCTGTTTTCTGGAGTCTGGGGATTTGATGTCAACTTGAATGCATTCTCCTGTCAGAAGGTTCTCACCTCCCAAGGCATCTATAAAAACAGTATGCCAGCAATAAATCCATGCCATCACTCTTTCACACAGTTTGGTGGCAGTCCGGTGTCGCATCTCACCTGTCCCACTCAATGCAGAACCGCAGTTGTGTTTGTGCGGGTGAGACAGGAAACATTAATAACATAAAACTGCTATGAAACTTATGGCTGTTAATTATTTAAATGTCGGCATAGACAAGATTCAGGCAGATGATAATATAGCTGTTTCTCTTGTTCAGACATGCATAAAGTAAAGTCTTTTCACTGTGATAGAAAAATGAGACATTAATACAAGCAATATTGTGGGTGAAACAAAAAATAGTTCAAATGTTCTTCATTTTGCACCATTATAATTCTATTTTAGGCAAGCACTTTATTCCTGCTTCATTAATTTCAAAAGTATTTTTTGTTTTTAATCTTTCCATGCTACATAATGCCTGCTGTTTTCATCATGCAGGTTACTACGTCATTACTGAGGTTGCCCTTAGAGTTGGAAATGAGCTAGTCTGTTCTGTTCAATTTTCATTAGTTCTGTTCTCTTGTATTTTGTTTGATTGTATTCCACTCTAGAAAAAGCTGTTTTTTCTTTAATATTTTCTGTATTGGAAATGGCAGCAGTCTGGATGGGTTAAAACTGAAAAGAATGTGTGCTCATATCAGCAGTGCTCACCATTGCTGTGAAGTAGGCTGTTCTGAGTGTGTTTAAGCCTGCATAAGACAGATCTGATCTGATGCATTTTGCATTTACCTGTCATCACAGAATATCTCCTCATAGCTTCAAGATGTTTTAATCTGGCCTTTGCCTCCACACTAGCCACCCATGTTTACAAATCAAACTTTGCCTGACAGGGCCTCATAAATATTGCTCTAAAACATTAGCGATTAGTCTATCTCGTTCGGTACAGAAGCCTGATCCATCATATAAGTCATTGTAGTTCAGAGTTTCTGATTTATGCTTGCAGTTATATCTGGGTTGACCTGATTTGTTAGGTTTTATAACTTGCTGTCACAGTAATTCAGATCTTAACAGAAAATTGGGCAAATACTCAGGAATAAAGAAAATTGGTTCTGGATGGGTTTATATACTCATGTTGTGGTATGTGCACATCTCATCTCAGAACGTGTTAGTAGAGGTTAATGTTTGTATATCCTATTACTTAATTTCCCCTCTGTATATGATTCCAACTAACTATTTAATTTAGTTAGTTAATTAGTTAAAGTTAAAGTTAGTTAGTTAAAAATATCCTAAAAAAGATGAGCAACTATGTTTAAGAACAGAATGTCCTGCTCTAAAACCCAGAGAGCTGCCTATTGAGGCTGCATTTTAAGCCGTCATAGCATAGGCAAAATCCCAATATTTATCTGTTCCCAATACAAAGGTCTATTTAATTATGCTGCCTACTTAGATGCCTTGTTGTTACCAAATTCTAAGGCGGCAGTAGAAGGCAATCCCCTAGAATATATTTCATAAAGGCAAATTAATAATGTTAACATACAAGCAAACGAAACAAAATAAAGGGACTTTTTATTACATTATATTACTTTAGTTGTGCAAATACTGTATTGTTCCCTATATGGAGTATTAAAACAGTGTGAACCTGCAGAGCAAACAGAATACAGCAGTCAATTAATCCATAAGAAAGGCCAATAAATCGTAATCAATATATTTCTGCTCAATAATTTTGAGCCCCCTGTGTGGTAGTAATGGGGGAAAATATGCAGCTAAATTTCTCATCCTTGTAATTGATTTAAATATAGTGCCCATAGTAATGAGATCTGTAATGAGATGAAAATGCTGAAAAACTCATTGTTTATCTATAGGCAATGACCTGAGCGTTGATTTGTGTGTGGAGACAGACTTGCGAAGAATGGCACTTTAATGAGCCAGTCTGCCTACTCTGACAACAACATGTTCTCCACCCTAATGGAGGTCTTAGGGTTAATTTCACACCTGTTGGTGGAAAAAAACAACTGCTGCCAGAAGGTTATGTTTTGATTGTAATTAAATCATAAATATAGATTTGTTAAAATAACTAATATATATATATATTGGGTATATGTAAGGGTTAACATTTTCTAGATGAAAAAAAAAGTGTCAAAGGCTAGGTAACGATTTATGAGAGTGTGGGTTGAGATTTTGCAAAATAGAAAGAAAGAAAGAAAGAAGGATCTACTTGATTGAGCACCATGAGGCAGACATGGCAAAGAAAAACTGAATGAACTCTGTTGTGCAGTGATTTACCCATTCTGTGATACCCTGCACCAAAATCTCAACCCTTGTATGTCAAATGTTGTTGAACAGAATTGTAGTTGCTCTCTAATTACTGCATGTGTGTTTTTAATATGTACAAGTAAAATTCGTTTTCCTTGTAGATGCATGAGAACATGGTTCACTCTTTTTATTTGTCACTCTGGGCCAAAAGTAGTTAAACTTTCTGTCTTACAGACTTAAAGTGCTTGATCGGTGAATTTCAAGAACACTATAGCTTTGAGGCAGAGGTTAAATGTGATCGGTTTCACCGTGAATCATTTTGATGACCCGCCACGGCTGAGTGTGCGGTTTGTCATCGCCTTTGTAAAAGGTATTATGTAGCGAGAGCAAGCGTTCATTAGAGCAGAGGCAGCGCTGCTTGCTCAATAACCGTGATTGTCAATGAGTGGAGCTGTGGAGTCTGTTATCAGATACAGTTAGATAAACACTCGTGCTAAAAGACATTTCAGGTTTGTTGTTACTGAGGAAATGGGTTAAAGGAGAGAGATCTTGGAGGCAGTGTAGTCCCCTACGACACTGCTGTGACTTTCATATGTTGTTTTCACAGCAGGCAAACACGCAACCAGTGCAACAATCACACTGTATAAAAAATGCTCTTTGAAATAATTGAGACGTATTTTGAGTAAAAAGGGGAATAAAAAATAAGGCAAAATAAACAGCATGAAACAGTGGTTATGATGGCTAGAAGGCATACACAACTGATCCTTTGCAACCATTTTAGTTAAAGTGAATACATTTAATGTAGGAATCGTAAAATCGAACTCTTAGTGGCAACATTTTGCCAAATTACATTTGTCATATTCTGTTACTGCAGTTCTTTTAAAAAGTTTTCTTTTCTTTTTTTTTAAGTTTCTTATATAAATGTAAGGTATGATAGCTAAAGTGGTGAAATTCTCTACATTGCCTAAAAAGACAATCTCATCTTTGATGTCTTACTGCCTGTGTTTGCCTCCTGCATCTCAAGCTTCTTCAGTATTGAACTACCGAGCCGGGGGGTGTGTGTGTTTGGGGTGATTATATAGAGATGGGCATTTCTTGAAGGTTTTACACAGCCATCATAATAAACAGTTTATTTATCTTCCTGCGTTTTGAAACTTTAAGATGGTCAATGCGTCTCTCTTCCTCTAGCTGATGCTGTAATAGCAGGTGCTCTGCTGCCATCAACAGCTGCAACACAGACTGTAAAACCTCACTGAAACGCAGTCAGACTCAATCGTAGCCCTAGGCTGCTCGACTTACATTTGAATATTTTCTGATTGAGTTCAAACAGAATTGAAGTTAAAAAAGAGGCCAGGTTTGAAAAATATGACTGTAATCTCCAGGTTTCTCATTTCGTACCACAATATGGATTATGAGAGAAGGGTCATATTAGAATATATAATGACGAAGTAAAAAAAAAATTGCTTTGCTGAAATGATGTATGTTCTAAATGTTTACAGCAGGTCCCTGTGGGCATGCTATGCTATATAATGGGCTACTATCCACTGTATAGCCGGTGTTGTATGACTTGTGTGATTGGCTTTGATTGTGTGGAGAGTGAATGAACTCTGATGACTTTTGAGAAGTGACAGTCAATTTGTGCATTTGCATAGTAGCAAACACATTGGCCCTTAATCTGCTCGAAGTGATTTGGTATCAGCGGGTTGCATTTACTGACTGGGGCGCCAAACATGTTGCATCTATTTAAACACATGGGTTCCATCTGGAGCTGCGCCACTGCCTAAAAACACTCTTCATTTATAAACATTTAGTTTGTGTGTGTGTGTGTGTCACTGTCCCTTCGGATCGATTTTGTGCTGGTCTATTGTGAGCATACGCTGCGTGCGCGTGGAGATTAACAATATCAACCTCAGTCGCTGTTCTAATGTCACTCCGCGTGTGATGCGAGCCGTTATCGCTCAGCCGTGATGGAGGGGAGATATTTCACAAAGCAAATGTTAATGTGCTGTGGCACTTGGACACGGCACACGCTCCCATTGAAAGCTTTGTAATTATCACACGTGATCTTTACATGTCGGTTTGTCACGGACATGCCCCGACGGATACGCAAACATACGCACTGAGCATTTGTTGCGCTCAATGTCCTCACAACCTAGAGATTGTAGCTATTACACCGTCATGTCTGTGAGCTACCTGTAAGGGCAGGGAAAGGGGTAATGGAGGTTTGCTTGGGCACTGTCACTTCATGCTCCTTGACCTCAGGGAATGGTAGTGGGAAAGTAATGGGCACGGCTGCAAGATGTAGCAGTCACATTTAATCAAGTCTAGTGCTGTCACTCCTGCTGTATTGATCCCTGTGAACTCCCCAGGCAACCGGCAATCTCGCTAGTTTTTGCCCACATAACTTTTCGCTTGCCTTTCAAACAACTCCTCACGTGGCTGTACATCTCAGGCGACTTAATCGTATGCTATTCCGATGAAAACCACCAGCTATGGTAAATAAGATCAAATAAGCAGAGTGGACTCCTCCAACATTGTGTTTGTTATGCATGTGCCTGTTTAAGAAAGAATGTTTTGAATTTGTTGTGTGTGCGTTGTTTTCCATAAAAAGAGAATGCTTGGAATTGTAATCAGTTTAATACATTATTTTTACATGAACCACCTGATTGGTAAATCCACAATTTTTAAAGAGGCTGAAAGCAGCCAAGCTTTAATATCACAGCTCAAAACAGAGATCTATTGTACTGGTCATTAGAGTCAATCGCAAACCTGAATGTCAGTGGGTCAAGACTCTATATGACAATGTATACTGAGAAAAATTGATACGGGAAGCTGTTTTAGTTTTTCAGGCATTTTTATTATTGATAATTTTAATATAATGAGCTCATAAATTGTATTTACACCTGTGAAAATTAATTGTCTCAGAATTCACTGTGCATTACTACTCAAAAAAGGCAGTGTTGGGATCAGTAGTATGATGTCTGAACCATGAGCCAGTGGAAAGGTCCAGCTTCATATCTTGCCCTGGGCAAATCCTCTGACCACTAATGTTGTGCTCCTGAGCAAAGAGTTTAAATCCCAGCTGCTCTGTGGTTGATGTGGTGCGGTGGAGTTTGTGCTCTGACTAATCTTAACGTCTGCAATATGTCTGATTACAGAAAAAACAAGGAAAATGTATTATTTTAAGGTGAAGCATAGTCCAGTTTTATGTGCCGAGACAAGGTTACGTAAGCCAGGTGTTGTTGTTTGAGCTTAAGAGCTGTGAATATTGTAGCACTTTTAGCATTGCTTTGTTTGCTGCTGGTGTAAAAATTACACACTTCACTTTTAACTAAAATAAATTATCTTAATTTGTATGAAGCTTTATAATTGTGTTAAATTGGGAATAAATAATAACTGAAGCAAATAAAAATCCAACCATAAAAAGCTGACATAATAAGTTAGAATTTTATTCAAATGGTTTGTGTTTTTACATGAGTACTCAGTCATCTTTCTGTTTGTCTGGAGCAATCACATTGTCTCTATAAAGTATGATATTAGTATCAAAGCATTCTCAACTGCCTGTCGACTATTGGAGAGATTTCAGCAATTTTCTATCCACAAAAATCGTATCGTTTCATTGTGTACACAGATTTGACATTCTGCCGGCAGAAAGATTTGAAAGCAAAATTAATGTGCCACGTGAAATTGTAATGTGAGCTTACTGAAGAGGTTTGAGAGGATGCAGAGGGTGAACATTTGGATGGGCGATGAGAAACTGAGAACTTGTTGTCCTTCTTTTGCTTCTCTATTTGCTTTGCTCTCTGGCTCCTATTTAGTGGATAGAGAGATATTGCATTTTCTTCTCTTTCTGCTTCTGTTATAAAAACAATAGGATGGCTAAATTTAATCAAAGCCTCACATATAAAAAATAAGTCATATTTGTCACATTCCTATTAGACGCTAATAAAACTAGCTGTCTGAATGGGGCCAGGTCACATCAATGCAATGATTTATCTACTGAAACGAGACATCAAGCCAAAGAAAATATTTCTATGCTTTCTATAAACCCCCTGTTTCCTGAGACTCGGGCCATTTTGCTCTTATCACAGCAGACTTGCAGCTTCTTGGGATCCTAATCGATAGAGTAAATGCCAAAACTGGGGGTTTGGAGGGACTGAGCCCAGCTGTGACTGATGCCTTTATCTGCCCAGCAGATGCTGTCTCTATCTCTGCGGAGGCCAGGGAGTTAACAGTATTACCTTCCTCTGGCCCCATCCACGAGTCTGCTCGCCTGAAAGAAATCATGCTTATTTCATTGGACTCACACTGGGGGCTTTGGGTTGTGTTCCATTGTTCCTTACAGCCTCAGATAGCACACATGGAGGTGGAAGAACATACCGACAAATGTGTTTGTGCTGCAAACAAGCACTTTAAAATAGCCTTTATAGGGCATGCTTTATACAGAATACTGCATAGTATGTGTACATTTTTATGAGAGATGAATATAGGTAGCACACGTTTATTTGAAGCAGTTGGGATTGTTTAAAGGCTATATATAATTATCAGTACAACCACAGCACAATGATGTGCATAGTTATTTATGGTACATGTTTTATTAGTCTTGTTTTAATTGGTCTACCAAGAATGAAATTGGTCTAATTACTGTATCATCTGAGACAAACAACAGAGAATCTGTAGAAAAGCTCAGAGATTACACACTTTTCCATCTATAGTATGCTAATTGACGTGCTATTGCGTGTTGCTTTATATTAGTTGTGCTAAGCACCTAAGCACAGATTTTTATATTTACTACAAAATTATAGCTTTGAGATTTTGTAGGTTTGTTTTTCATACCCTACAAAAATGATGGGAAGGAATAAAATAATATATTTTAACAAAGTTGTGTTTTATGTAATGATAGTGTTTGGAGCATAAGAAACATAATTATAAACATATTTAGTTTTGTAACTGCATTTTTACTGTATATGTAAGGTATAATGTACAATCAGTCATTACTTCAAAATAAACCCTTTACCAAACAAATACGTTTTTTTAGAATTGTGAAGCCAGCCATAATAAAAACAATCAGAGGAAGTTTACGTGGTCAAACATTTGGTATCTTAAAAAAGCCCATATATCATCTTCATAATTTAATATCCACAAAATGAATTGTCCTCTACAGAGGACGAAAATAATTGCTTTTTTCCAGGAAGATAAAATGTTGCAAATAATTGTTTATGTTGTGTTGTATGTTGTGGTAATTAACATAAAAAATGGTGTCAATACAAAAATAGTCATCTAATAAGTCTCCAAAGGAAGAGCAAATAAAATAATCATGCAAAAATAATAATTTATTATTCAGTTTTTTGTTGAAGCAATTTTACCAAAACATCAAAGCTAGGCAACACCAAACTCTGTCACATGCAAATTTCCCGAAGGCTTCATCCATGATGCGTTTAAACAGGTAACACACTGGCCTACCCTGACACCTGCTGCTTAATGACCAGACCTCCTGTCAGTGGCCGTCTGCCTGAATCCCCGGGGCTGCTCACCTTCATGTGGCTGATGGCTACCAGTGACTTGCACTAACACATAGCCAGGCCCCCGTTTAGCAAGAAAGTAAGGAGACTGCTTAGAAAGAGCAGGAACGATGGCTGACTGGAGGTCTTGTTACGCAGCTTCAGTAAAAGATGTCCTTATTCAGCCTGGACTCTGCAGCAGATGTCCAGAACTGCTGTAGCTAGTGATGGTTCGGTCACACTTCTCTTTGTCTCTTTTTCTCCAGCATGGATCATGGTAGCTCATTGTCTGTGCCGGGTGTGCAAGACAGGTGTATTTACATTTCCAAACCATGTCCCAGTTGAATTTACGGGACAGAGATATTAACAGTTTGTTAGTTAGTTGATACAGCGTGGCATATTCATATTTATGAAACATTTGACTGGTTACCAAGTAAATGAAGATGAGCATTTTATTTACCTGGAACATAATTGAAATAAAATGAATATTTGCATGAAAGTAGTTTTGCTTTTTACAGTTGTCAGATCTCAAACTGAAATGGTAATGCTAATTTCTTTGTTTTCTTTAATGTGATTCACAAATAATCACATTCCTGTGATAAATTGTTGTGAGTTTTTTTTTACAGTATATTTTACAAATCAGGAGATGGAGAGTCTTGCTGCATTAAAATAATCTTTTATGCTGATGTTTGTATAGCCGTTTGTATAGTAGTAGCCGTTATTTTATAATCAACAGAAACAATATTTTCATTTCATTGAAAGACATTGCAATATATCTTCATTTACTTATGTGCTTAAACAAGTACATTTCTCTAATTACGTATGCAGCAAAAACACAGATTATATTTGCCCTCAAAGATAAAACAGTTGTGAGAAGCAAATAAGGTATGGAGAATTAACTTCACTTAAGTGCGGTACCGCAGGGAAATTTCTAACGGTAACTTTTTTCCTGATGAAGGAGCTAAGTTATAAAATTAGATTTTCAAGCTAAATTTTTATGCATGAATAAGCCTTCATTGCGAGAGGAAATTGGTATTTTACACACCTAGTTGATTCATTTTAGCTGACCATTGAGACATGATTATCTTGACGTCATAATGAATGAACATTTTTTTTTATTCTGTTCTTAACACTATCTAGAACTCTCTATAATATTGATTATTGAATCTGTGTCCATCACCTTAAAAAAACTGATATCCAGAGGGTAATCTGAATTACAACTAAAAAACTAAATCTGCAGAACACACTAACAAGAATGTTCTATTGAGACCTCTTAAGTATAAAGAAACAGGAAATAAAAAAATTAAAGTATTTGTGTTTTACTACTAGCTTTTTCTTTTTGACGTTTATTAATTTGTTTTTTACAGACAGTTGTCAAGATGCTGTTTTCTTAACACTTCTCTCTGTAGTCAGATCACAGCTTTAATTCAATTGTGAAATATTATCTGGATTCACAGAGAATTGGTACTCTGCAATAAGAATGTGTGTCAGGTATCCATGGAGCTTCACCAGAGAATTCATAAGTGTGACAAAAAGGTCAAATGTACATCATAATTTTAAAACTGGCCCACACAAACCTCAATAAAGTGCTAACTACTAATTGAGGTCTATAAAAAGAGAAAGAAAAATGTTGCAGCTAGACCGTTGGCAAGTGAATGCATGCCAATATAACGTCAAAGTATATTATTTCCACAATGACAAAAAACCCTATATTTGAAAAGAATCTATAAATACACAGATTACAATGAAAAAACACTATAAAGTAAAGGATTTTAAAAGTTTCAATGTTTCAGTGTTAATTCATCTTATAGTCTAAGCATGTTTGCTCACAAAAGAAAACCAGAAGTGTGTATATTCTGAGAAATCCTACACAGCAAGTCAAATATTCTCATTTGTATTGTACATAATAACTGCCTTACATGAAACTTCACAGGCAAGACTGAGCTCTGTGTAGTGTAATAATGGTGATTGTTGATGTGAAAGTTAAGGACTGGGCTTGCTGTAGAGACAGCTGGGCTAACTGTCCATGAAAATGGCTTATTTTGCTATCTGCACACAATGATAGTGCTTTGAAAGCAGCTCAGAGCATGACTGACTGAAGTACCAATGCACACAAAAACATCATATGCACTTTAGAGAAGAAATATATTGTTTTCTGGGCATTTATGCATGTAACATCTGTCATAGTTGTATATGCAGTGACCTGAAGTACATTTAGAATTGTTTGTAGTTTATAATTTCACCGGAATTTCTGTATCTGAGAGGTGCGTGTGGTGGTGCCACTGATCAGAAGCATAATACGCAGCATATAATAGCATTTTTTAAACTAGCAGGAGAGAACTCAGAACAAAATAACATAAAATAGCTTAGTGCAGACACTCGTTTCATAAAACATGAAGAGAAATACATTTTTAAAGGGACTGAGGCAATCACAGATTTTATTGCTGTCAGCTAAAGTTAATCACAGAATTTTAGGAGGTCTGACATGAAAGATGGATCGTACAGAACCAAAGCTACCAGATGATTTGTGATGTCTTCTAGGCTAAATAAAAGGTATTGTCTTAAATGCAGCAAAATCACAGCAGGGTGCAAAAAATTGTTTGCAAAAACCAAAAATCCTGATTCAAGCGTTTACGGCCTTTGTAATTCTGCAATTCCGCCACGACACAACATTAACACAGCGTTGATGAAGCGCGCGTACAGTGAGTACAAGAGCGAGTCAAGGTTCTGTGATATGGAGATGGGCCAATTATTTCCATAATCAAGAGGAAGCTATTCAGCTCTTCTGCTTGTTCCTTGGTCTGATGTGACGATGGAAAGCAGGAATCAGCTTAATAATATTGAGAATTAGTTCTTTGCCACCAGGGTGAGAGATGACATCTGAAACTTTCTGCAGAGGAACATATTCATTTCACCCCACTCCCCCACTGTTTATCTCATTTTGTTTGACTTCTGTTCACAACCACTGGGCTCTAATAAAATGCCATGTTAGGTTTTGGGATTCATAGCTATTTCACTAGAAGAGAGATAGAAGAGAGGTTTAACCCCTTTCATGTACACAGACAGAATTTTTTCAGAAATTCATTGATGTTGCCATAACAAGCCATTAGACTAAAATGTGTGTGGTTGTGATTCTTTAGGCTTGTTGTCAAAGGTCATGTTTGAGGATCATCATATACATTTAGTCATTGTAGCAAGAGATTTAGTTGAGTGTGTATGTATAGCATATTCAGAATAACCCACAGCTTTCCCTTCAGCTATCAAGTCCAATCAAAAATATCTCCATGTTAGTCAGCGTGATAGAAACCCATGAGATTTTCCTTTCATCTCTTAAGTACCAATGCAGTTTTGTTAATAATAATGTGTTTTTAAACAATAGAGACTTTGGTGCTGAAATTGAGTTAGCCACCCCTGTGTGTTTCAGCATTTCTGCCACGCTAATTCAATTGTGCCCTGATTTCCCCTGGTCTCTCAAACCTTGTCACTTCAGATGAATCTCTGACAGGCTGCAGCTCTGACAAGCCGACTGTCAACATGACTTCAGTTTGAGACTGTTATTTTGTGCTTCTCTTTTTCAGACAAAATCAAGGCTTTCCTTGAAAACTGTGACTTCAGAAACAATGCAGGGAGAGAGACAACATATTATGTAGCTATAGTTCTGTCAGAAAGTCAATGAGTTTTTAATCTGTGCTATATCATATTAAAACGATACAAAACGGCAGTCATCTGTTTACATTGGTCCCCTTTACATTGAAACTGATATTGAATTGTAAAGGTTGTTTTTGATTTGGATTTTGGTTTGATCTCTTTCCTGAACAAGATCTTGGTATTTTTAGACAATGTTGTTTTTTTATTGTATGCTTTGTGAACAGATGGTAAAACTTGGGGTAGGCAGCAGTAAGCGTGAAGCTGTTGATTGTGTGTTTCGGGTCATGGGGAAAGGTGACAAAAGAACATTTTTTCACAAATTAAAACTCAAAAAGAAAATGTTGGGGTTAACCAACACAACAAGCAAGAGAAAATGAAACAGCATGGTCCGTGACAGCAATGTGGTTTAGTTCAAAGAAATGATTTTGCTCTATATACAAAAGGCAAGTTTTAATTTGTCATTCTTGCTTCCAAAAATAATTCTTACTATTTTTATTTAGCACTATTTTAATGCAGTGCTGTATATTCATGTTGTGTTAATGAAAAATGATACTCTCTGCTAATTATTGTTTGCTGTTTCTTAGTATATCATGACCATCTGTGCTGGAAGACTCACAGATTTCCACAGAATTTAAAAAGCCCATCACAAAGTTCCTCCTGTCCTGTGCCCTACACATGTTCTTTTTTGAAATATTTTGGCTCATTTGATAGTGCTTTCAACCACTCATACGTGTGTTGTTTTCTTAACTCCACTTAAATATTTATAACATATCGAAATCCACTCCGCAATATTTCACAAATTTTCTCTTAAAAATAATGCAGAAAACGAGCAGATAAAGCAGAAAACAAGCAAATAATGCAGAAAAAATGTCTACGTCTGGGTTTACTCATGACAATTGTACTGTTGAGTTTAATGTTTCAATGCTTGAGGCTCACACAGCTAAGATTCACTCTATGAATTTTCTAATGTGAGATTACCTTCTATGTTTCAGGACTGAGGCAATCACAGATTTTCTTGCTGTCAGCTAAAGTTAATCACAGATTTTTAGGAGGTCTGACATGAAAGATGGATCGTACAGAACCAAAGCTACCAGATGATTTGTGATGTCTTCTAGGCTAAATAAGAGTTATTGTCTTAAATGCAGCAAAATCACAGCAGCGTGCGAAACATTGTTTACAAAAACCGGTGAATCCTGATTCAAGCATGTACGGCATTTTTAATTCTGCATATTCCGCCACGACACAACATTAACACAGCGTTGATGAAGCATGCGTACAGTGAGTACAAGAGCGAGTCAAGGTTCTGTGATATGGAGATGGGCCAATTGTTTCCATAATCAAGAGGAGGCTATTCAGCTCTTCTGCTTGTTTCCTCGGTCTGATGTGGAAAGCAGGAAGCAGCTTAATAAGATTGAGCATTAGAGTTTAATGTTGAGTGTTGAGTTTAATGTTTCAATGCTTGAGATTCACCCAGCTAATATTCACTTTATGAATTTTCTAATGTGAGGTTACCTTCTATGTTTTAGGACTCATAAATTCACCAGCAGCATCTTTTAGTGGAGCGCTGTGGCACAGATCATTGATATATTCATTGCACATTTCCTAGGCCATCAAGCTCAGTCAGATTCTCCTTCCAGCCCCAAGATTCAGCTCTCTCTTTTCTATCATTTAATCTTTCAGGGAGTTTGAACACTCAGGCAAGAGATGTGCACAAACTTCCAGAACTGACAGTACCCAAGTGAAGCAGTTCTGTGTTCGTTTTGTGTAGCTTGCTCTCATGTGGCTGGTCTTTCTGCACTGCAAGACAGGTAGAGGGACGTATTTTAACTCCATTGTTGAACTTGAAGAATAATATGACAAGCCACATGTAATGGCATGTCTGCTGCAATCAAATTTAGAGAAGATTGACACTTAATTAAAGCATAAAGCTAGAGACCCTCTCTGGTTCTTAATGAGTTCTGACCAGGCTTCTGTTCAAACCCATTGAAATTACTCATCCAATTTTCATTATTCATGCTCACATCATTCAGCCCAGAAAAAAATGTGGTTCACCAATTTACTTAAAACGTTAAAAATGAACACACAAGATGACCAGTTTTATTGCCTGGTGTTTCTAGTCTTTTTTACATTGCTCATTGACGTGTCCATTATATCATTTATGGTATAACTTGACTTATTAGCAGACTAGCGGTGATAAATAAGATTTATTATTTTTTCAATTATTTAGCACCGCAACACTGATGCTGGTTCAAAGCATTTTTCAAGAACATTAGATATCTGTAGAGTCTGTGTACAGCTGACATACAGCATAACTTTATCATATTGCCAACAAATAGCATAAGCAGGACCACTGCTAAATTATTTTTTGTACATACATTATGTCGTATACATGTACATTACATATTTACAGTGGTATCCAAACGCCTGGGACAAGACTTTGTGTTCTCTGTCAGTGAAACATTTTAGACCTAATTAGACAACCATTTAAGCATGTGCTGGATGTTCACCACTTGCCCTTAACAGAGATATTTAGCATATATTACCAGTTGTTGTTTCTAATCACAGAGGGCTACATGTTAAACCCAATGCACAGAAACACATGCTTTCTGATTCTTCTCCTTCTACGTGGCTGTTTGCCAAAGGTCCCTGGCACCAAATCCAAAGTCTATATTCTCCTAGCGCACAAATCCTACTGCCTGAACCTTATACCAATGTGTCAGAAATAGAAAGTTTTAAAGTTAAAGAAGTAAATGTTCTAGAAAGCTCTTTGATAGCATGTGGCAGAGGTCTTCATGCAGTTGGAGGAAGTGACATGCTACACGCTCAAATGCTTGTGCGGCTCCTCAAGAAGTGCTGAAAGCATTCACCAAATCGTGCTGTAATATATGCAAAGCTGTGTCCTTATGAAGAGGGATTTAATGGGTGGAGCCAGTGTAACTGCCTTAAACAAGGGATTAGACCACACTTGGTGATTTTCGGCAGAGTGATGGGATTATTTACATTTCTGTAGTGGCAAGAACCAGGTGTCATTAAGAATACAAATCCCCTAATAAATCTCAAAAGTGTGGGGATCGAGATCATCAGAAACAATGCTGAAGAAGAGTCTTCTGCAGACCCTTGGGATTGCCTGACTAATCTCTTTGTATCAGCAAGTTTGGAGGGAGAAAGTTTTACCACTTTGTCACTAAAATGTGTCATGTTCAGAATGAAAACGTGCTGTTCTCACAGAAGAACTGAGAATTGTTACAATGACAATCCTGGCTTTTTAGAGATTAAGCATTTGGAAACCACCTGATTTTGCTTCAATACTAACAGAATTCTCAGAATATTAGTGTTGTTTTATTCCCAACAATAATTTCCATGTTTTATGCTGTTTAGAAAGTACAATAATACATAGAAATTTGTTTATTATTTGTTTATTTTTACTATTTTTCAATTAATTTACCACTTTGAGCGTGTGTGTGTGTATGTGTATATATATATATATATATATATATATGTTGCCCTAACAAGTATTATATAAATTTAAAGAGAATTTTAGGCTAGGGTTCCGACTAGTTTTCTTTTTGATGCATGCTATAGACAAAATGACAATAAATGTTGGTTAGAAAACATCTTATTTTAACAAACTGTTTACTCTCAGAATAATAAGCACTGTGGTCTTGATGTGCTTGTTATTGCTACTGAAAAATGAATCATCCTTTTGGTTTGAGAATGGTTTTGAAAAGGAGACAGCAAAAATATTACAATTGCCATGCTAAAGCATTATTTATTTATTTATTATTGTTTGGTGTTTTGATTGAAAGGTTGCATAGGTTCATAGAAAATGTCCAATGGTCTTGTGAAACTTAAAACATAAAATGAAATGCAAGAAAAATTTAATTACTTTATAAAACGTGTATATGTGTGTGTTTGTGTATTTGTTGAGATGATGGCAACAGGTGAATGTTTGTTATAAAGTAAAAAATATCACAAAATATGTCTTTGAATATTTAAAGATTTGGCCAGTACCAAACAACCTGAAAACAAAAATAACCTTTTTGGTGGATAAAATAATAGGTGATCTCATCTCCCTTTCCACCTTGTTTGGTTTTTATCCTGAGGCAATTTATGCTTGGGGCACATTCACATTGTTGTGTAGACAACTGTTTAACTAACACAGTTTTTCCGCTGACATTAAGTGCTTTGGCACTAAGTTTGCCAAGGGGAAAATTATATCTTATTAAGCTAGGTTTTATTATGGTAGGTTCTAAAGGAGAACCCACAATAGATGTAGAAAATATATGGGGAGCAATAGAACCGTAGATACTTGGCCCATATACTCCATTACCGGCTGTATGAAGAGATCTACAAATCCTCAACTACATATTTGTCTGTCCTCTGCCAATGCAACATTTCATGACCCTGAATTATGAATGTGTGTAAAATTGCAGTTATACACGTGGAATCTCTCAAGTACTCCTGTGAGATTGAAATGAGATATCACTATGTGGCCTTTCCTTGCTCGCTTAAGCATTTTGGCAGCTAAAAATGAATTTTAAACTCAGTGATTATGTGGGACAGGTACACCGTGATACTATATACATTAAGTATTATATCTTTCTTTTCCATCTCCTTATTCTAAAAACCTGCTAACAACTTTCAGAAACTTGAAATGTAGGACAGAAATTTGACACATGTCCTTGTGACGACATCCCTGTGGGTGATTGGACCGCTGGTAAGCACCCACTCAATTGCTCAGATTAATCTCCGAGGGTTGTGGCT
>JAZGTI010007502.1:0-13407 GCA_036877585.1 Botia kubotai | reverse complement strand
CACATACCTTTACTTACTTATCTGTATAAATGGGGACATTCTATAGACTTCTATTGTTTTTACACACAGCTATTTATAAACATTATAACCTAACCCACATTATAACCCTATCAAAAAACTTTTTGCGTTTTTACAATTAAAAAAACACTTTGTTTACTATATTTTAATTATTTATTTAGCTTTTTTTTAACAAATGAGGATGTCCCCAAAAGGAGGTTTTGATCACATCTGAGTACAAATTTGTCCCCAATACATGGTTAAGTAAACCTACACAGACATAAACAGGTAAATGTCACCAAACAACTGTAAAGAACAGCTCCAAGTCACATAAATTGGGCCCATTAAATGTATTGAGAATAAAAGTGATAATTATGAAATCAATTTACAATGTACTTTCTTAAAGTACTAAAAACCAGAAAATTACAAAAAATAATAAGGTATAAAATGAATTGTTGTTAGAGTTAACAAGCTCCTTCTTTGAGAGTCAATCATGTGCATGTTTTGTTAACAAATACATTTGTAGTATTCATGTGTCAGTGTGTCTGCAGCTGAGAGATGTATGCCATACAGGTGTGTTTATGTCTGCGTATGTGTATGTGGGTGTGCATGCGACAATCTGTCAGAGCGTGTTTGTGTACATAGCACAACTGCGTATGCGAGCCCTCGGCCATGTGTGCGCACGTGTGCAAGTGCGTGTGTGTGCCTGATGAGGTGCTGGTTCCCACAGCTCTGATCTAATTCGACTGTAACCCAATCTTCGTGTGAGCGCCACCCGGCCGGCTCTTCTCCTCCCACCGGTACTGCATTTGTGTGCGTGTTTGTTAGTGTGTGTGTGTGGCAGCCACTTCCCCTGTTGGTCCCCCTGGCCTCTCGGCGCAGCGGCTCGCCCGGATTGGTTTACTATGTCAACTCTGGGAGCCGGCAGCCGCAGCTGCGCTCACATGCCCCCGTGCATCCTGTGTGCACACCATTCTGACACCTTATACCTGACATTCAGCAACTGCAGGAACGAGAGAACAGCAGAAGGGAGGAGAGAAGAAGGAGGCGCGGTGGGTGGGGGGCATCGGGTTTCGTGACATTTTGCCTACCGGGACTATTGGGGAGAGTGCAGGGACGAGAGTGTGTGTTTATCTGTGTGTGTGTGTGTGGGTTCGCAGACAGGGAAGAAATAAAAACAGATGTGAAGGAGTGTGAGAGAGTTGTGTGTGTGATGAGAGAGTGCGTGTGTGTAAGTCGAACAAAGGGCTGGTTGACCGAGTTGAATAACAGGAGTCTCTGAAAGAATGCTTGTTAATTATGGACCCCCGGGCTTTTGGGGGGGGTTGGATGCTGGTGATAGAGGAGTTTGGTTTGCTTGATGTTGAGCATGCATATGAGCAGTGCGGGATTGTTTTCAAAGCGACTCCAGTAATAAGAAGTTGTAAACATGTCCAAAGTCTTACATATGTATTTGCACAGATCCCAGAGGAACAGTTTGTTCAAAAGTGAAACGTTTGTGCAGCCATGCTCATGCTGTTTCAATCCAATTTGACTTTCCTGCACACATTAAGCACTAACAGAGATGTTTTCTGTCATCTTTAAAGCTTAAGAGCTCTAAACTCAATTCAGTTTCATTACAGGAAAAAGCATGAATGTTCTTCCTTTATTGTTTGACTTCAGGATGCTCAGATGCTCAGTTTTCCTGTGACGTATTGTTTATAGGTGCTGCCCAGCAACATATACAAAGTTCTCTGTCGTGAATTGCTGCCATCAGTGTCTGATCTAAAGTAAAGGATCAGTTACAAGACCTGTCAGTCAAAGAAATCTGTGAATCCTGTTTTCTGTCAGGGCTTGTCTGTTTTATTTTGCCTTGGGGCACATGCACACACTTATACACACACAGACACAAACACATCTCCTATTGCCTGCCACATGTCTGTACGACCCTAACACACACATTCTGTCTCTCACACACATACACACTTTAGTTCATTCTCCTGCTCCATGATAAACAAACTCTCCCTCATGCAAAAACACACACACACCACACCTCAATCCCCTTACCCTGCCCTCTCAAAATAAACATGATGTATTCACCTTCTACTGTGAAACACTCCTGGTCCCCCACAGCACTATACACTTCATTTCACTGTGTCTGTTTCCCTGCCTGTGTTGTGTTGCCTGTGTTGTGCAGATGGAAAATGACCCTGAGCACAGGTGACATGAGCAGTCATAAACCACTGATTTATAAAGTACCAGAATGTTAAAGTTTGGGTTGTGTGTGTGTGTGTGTGTGTATGTGACTGGCATCATGACTCACGGGAGTCTTGGCTGAACAGAAACTACGTGGTGAAAACGAGCCCCACAGTTCCTCTTTATTTGCCCTATGCACACTGACACATGAGCACATATCTTCCTCCGCGTCTGTCCAAGCTTGTCCTCTTCTCTTTTGATCTGTCATTTACTCAAGCAACCACTCAAACGCACTCACGCTCAGTTACCCGTCTGACTGGGGTTGTGTCACTGGTCTGTTGCTATTTTAAAAGCCCCCTAAGGTCCAGTTCAGCCGCACAATGGCCCAGCACTCGCCACGTCCTCTCCTTGTGTGCAGAGTGACACTTGACAGCACTCAGAGAGCCCTGAACCTTTACAGGGCCATTCAGGGCCCTCAGTTTGATGCCGTGACTCACATGAGCTGTAGACTAAAGTGTTTGAATGGGCGGAAAAGAGTAAAGACATCAACTTCTTGTTTCTCGCTGCATGAAGGTCACCATGTCTCAAAATCAATCAAGTAAAATGTTTCACAAATACAGTACGTTCTTTGGCATTTTTACATGACTCTCTGTAATACTGAATTGCAGTCAAATATGTTTGTATGATGGCTGCTACATTGTATTACTGAATGATATCCCAGTCAGTTGATTTCCCATATAGCTGTGCAGGATTAATTTTGATTGACATAAAACAGTTTAGAATATTTTAAGTATTACTCCAGTTGCTTTGATCTGTAAAGTGGGAAGACACACTGAGAAAACTTCTAAACTTGGCTCATGAATATTAATTATGTAGTGGCCACATTATGTGTAAGGCTTCTGCTTAATCGTTGTTTTATGTTGTTTACATGTTTTCATACTGCTAAAGAACAAAAAAACTCAAAAATATAATAATTATTATTAAGTGACGGTTATCTAGATAATGCCACAGAGCGGACCGTACATTATCCATAACACATTATTTTTTATAAAATGGCGAGTATGATACACTACAAAGAGCAGCAATGAATTGTGGGTAATGAGGCGGGAACATTGTACGATCATGACAACGTTACTTCTATTCCAAATTCACAGTGGCCCACTACTATATGTTAAGCATTATATGTGTTAAAGTGTATTCAGAACCAGTGAATGAAGACAGAGGTGATGTGGTTTAACTAGTTTACTCAGGGTTTAAGAGAAAAGCAACATAACTAATGGTCTGTCACAAATGTATCAGGTCCTTGTTTCAGGGGCACCGGCTCTTTTCCCAGTGGCTGCACTGTGCCAGCTGTCTTGGCCACAGAGCTCTCCGGCTTTCCCAAGCTCTAGCCTGTGGGAAAATCCACACTGGCCAATAATTGATTCCGCCCTGCCAGCTCCATTAGCGCACAACACGGTCAAGCAGCCAGTGATCTACAGACAGCCTGTGAGCGAGCATAAGAGCCACCCCCTCCCCAACTCACTTTCTCTCTTTTTAATTTCTTTAATCTCCTTCTTGCTCTGGTGCGAGTGCATGTCTTGTAAATTTGACCTTCACCACAATTAGTGCCTGTGTGTGAAACAAACCACCACCTGTTTGTAGGCCGGACCACCTGACTGTCAGTGTTCAGGGCCATTCGCATGCCGCAGGCCTGCTCATGCCAGTCCAATGCACACATCATTAACGCATTTGCCTCAACACACTCAAGTCCAAGACTGCTGGACACACACAAGAGCGGTCAGATATACACTCATGCACAAGTGTCAGCTCCACACTATTGTATGCAGTGTCCATTAGACTATCAACACCCTTGCACTGCCCTCAACTATAAATATCTGGCCACAGAGCTACTTAAATTCTTGCTGGTACACCCACAGATTTATCCAGACACACACACACACACACACACACACGTTTACATAAATGTCTAAATGGGGACATACCATACACCACTGTTGTTTTTAAATGAAGCAAACTATAATTGTGAAAGACTAAAGGCTCAGGCAGCACTATCAGAAATCAATGTGCATATGTAGAAGATATTATACAGTATTGAGGTATTTACATTATGCTTAGATAATTTACTAGTATTCCCACAATATATTTATCATCAACATCACACGGGCCGTCTGAAAACACAAATGTACACACTTGAATGTGAAACCATTTATATTTACACACCTTTATACAAAGCAACTTCACAGTTAAAAAGTTTTAAAAATATGTTTTATCAGCATGTGGATTCTCTGAGAATCAAACCCATAATCTTTGCACTGCTAACACAGTGCTCAATCAAATGAGCTACAGGTCATTTTCTTTTCTATTGACCGCTAACCCAACTAACCCAGACTTTAAACTCTAACTATAACAGAAGCTTTACTCATATTTGTAAAAAAATATATTTCCTTTTATTTATAAGGCGCTTTTTTAGACTATCAGGTTTTGTCAGATTTAATAAACTTGTGGGGGGATTTTTTCCCCAAAGTAGAACTAGGTTAGAAACACACGCACACACATTTTGCTCTGCTTATCTGTCACTTCACCACACCCTTTAATCTGACAGATCGAGCTCTGGTGTGTAGTCTGGCTCTCATTCACTCCGTGTGTAGCCTATGGCGTTCCCCACAGAGCACCAATTTCATCCAATCACGATCATTTCAGCCTTTCATTTACATCAAAGAGAGACGCTCCTGCTCCTTCACTCTCATCTGCTTTTCCGTCCGCTATTTTCATTCCTCAAGGCAGTTTTGGTGGAGTTCAGTTTCAGGCGTCCGCACGCCAGCTTAGTTTTGAATTTTTAATGCTGTAACTATTACAATGCTGATGCAATGAAGATCAAACAGCAAACTGAGCCCTGATTCTTAAACAGTCTTGCTATAGGTACTGACCAAACACAGCAGCAAAACTGCTTATCAAAAAAATAAAACAAAATGTTCTTAATTCACTGCACAAAAACATTGTGGTCAATATACACACTGTTTATTTATGCTGGAACTAAGTAAACTGTAGACTTACCGTAGATTGAGTAAACTTTTCTTTTACGCATAGTTTTGTTTATGGGTTTTGAGGATACAAGGTCATGTCACACAACTTTTCTATATTGGCATCTACCTTTTCTGACTAAGATGTATCAAGTGACAGACTTGTGTCTGTCCCTCATTCTCATTGTAAATCAAAAGGTGATTAAGCTTTCTCTGTAGTGACCCCTAAGCTCTGGAACAGTTTGCTATTGAACATCGGGCCTTCTCCTTCACTGGATGATTTTAATCCAGTTTAAAGAAATTTTTTACTGTCTAGCGTTTGAGTGAGCTGGTGTTATATGTTATGTATATACATATATATTTCATTTTAACTTTGATACTTGATATTTAATTCAATTTCTGCCATTTTCTCCTCCTTTTGTCTCTTAATTATGATTGTTTTGTTTATTGATTTGTTTTATTGTTAAGCACTTTGAATCAACTACAGATGTGTTGACTTGTGCTCTGTAAATTAAATTTGAATTGACTTGAGATGAATAACAGAAGAGTAATACATCAGAGCTTGAAACACACACAGCCTTTAAAATCAACAACAACAACACTAATGGGAACTCACTTTACAAGGATTTTGGTGCCCTACCTATGAATGACATGACTGTATGCATTAGCACTGTTTTAATCCCCATTGCCCGTGACCCTCAGAACAGGTCAGGACAGTCTGCTTTAGACTGAAACAGGATTAAACAAGATGTAGAAGTGCAAGCTCTCATCTCTGATGAGTTCTTGGCGATTGACCCAGTGCAGACAGCAGCACAATTGGAGTAATTACACCCCATTAAACCATGTGACCCACTTTCCCCCATCAGGCCTGAATGCACCCCCCATTTGTTTGCTATGAAATATTAACTGCAGTCAGCTGCACACACGAGAGAGTTGTGAGCCCACCCGGCCCTGACACGCCCCCTACCACATGTCTGATGAAAGGTACGACTCTGCCTTTACCAATTAGGGTACAATGGCAGGTCTCCTGCTCAAGCATATCTCTCTTACTGCTTGTGCATCTGTCTGTCTCATCTGATCAATGAAGAAAGACAACAAGCAGGTGGAAGATGAAGGGGGGAGGATCAGCTAACTTTCCTAAACACTTGCTATGCTCATTCAATTGAACTTATTCGCCTGTAACAGCCTTAATTAATTTTAAGTGATCACCTTTTCAAAGACGATTTTTAAAGTGGTTTTATAGCATCCGCTGCAAGTTTTTTTTTTAAGATTTTATGACCATTAAGAATTTTTGTCATACTGCTTTAAATGTATTTTCTTAAGTTATTTTGTTCAGGTGGTTCATAATTACCATATTACAGTAAAAAAAACCTTCATATTCTACAACACCAATATAACTGTTACATTTGTATTGTGATTTTGGAGTAATCTCCTTACATTTTCTCATGAGATTTACTTAAAACCACATTTTGGCAAAATTAAACTATTTAAAATTAAACTTGTACCTCATGTGGCCATGGACCAGAAGTCATTAAAACAAATTCTATGATTTAAATACAGATTGCTTAGAGCCCTAGAAAAGATTGCTTTGTGTGTTTAGAAGTATGTATGTCTCTGTTAGCAGCTGAGCATGCAGTCTACCTCCCTGTCTGTGTGTGTTGTACCACAGAAGGGCTCAGATGAGCAGAGGGCACACAGCCGCTAACACACTCCCCACACTGCTGTCAGTCTCCTGACATGGGAACCACCAGCCCTGCGCTCAATCACGTCTCAAACCGCCCTGTGCTTGCCGAGGTCCCAAATACCACAAATTCCTCTGTCCCCATCCACTGTGAGAACCACACAAAAAAGACAAGCAATCAGAATAGCCAACATGGCTTTGAATGCATTTCTACAAACGTTTTGAATACAGTACGGCAAGACCTTTATGGCAATACAGTGGCCCCATACACAGTTATCAGTCACTAATGAGTTCTCACAGTGGATCTGGCATTTCCACACTGCCCTTAGCGCAGCATTACTGTGGCCCCTCCAATTTAGCCCCGCGTGGCCACAGAGATAATGCGTTACAGTACAACCGACGTGTTGATGATCTGAAGTGTGTTTCTCAGGAAAACCTCGCTGCTGGGATGAGAGCCGGCTGACAGCTGAGCGAAAACACTTTCCCATGTCGTCAGGGGTCATGGGATCAGCCTGCAGGCCGCGCAGCAGTTGCTTTGTCCACACAAGCATGGCCTGTTTGTGGCTGCCAAACTATGGAGAAAATAAAAAGAGAAAATAAAAGTAAAAGAGAGAGATAGAGAGAGAGATAGATGGTGTTTATGCTTAGTGAGAACTTCCCTGTACTGTATACATGTGCAAAGCCTATTACACTGGACATTGTTTCTGAAAGTTTTTCTTACTGGTGGGAGATTGTTATACAGTATTACCGTATACGGCTGTTATTTCATAAATTATACTTTGCTGTTGGCCTATATGTTTAATCTAGAACACTTACTGTATATTAATATATGCATGGCAATCAAGAATGCTACAGTTGTGCAGTATTGAATTATTATGTCTGTGTGCGGATGTGTATAAATATAATATACAATATAGTGTACATATATATAAAATATTAAGCCCTTTAAGCCCATTAAGCCCTTATTTTTCAACCCTTTACCTCCAACTACCGTTTACACCAAAACGGTACAAATATAACATGCGTTTTAAAAGACATGGTTGACTTTTAATCTATTTAAATCACATCGCTCCTCTGCAATGTTTTGATACCCGAGATAATATCACATTTGGTGAGTTGATAAAAACATTTTAAACCCAGATATCAGGAGAATATGAAACATTAGCAAAATCTGTGTATTCCATCCATTATTTCCCTCATTTCCTCTTTTAAAAGGTTGTTTAACCGTGTTGAACCATCATCTCTCTCCTTAGGGCTTAAACACCTCTGTAATAAATATCTGATCTTTTCACCTCATCTACATCTTGAGTTCATACAGCAGGTCTAGTCATGCAGAAGGTATTTCCACCAGGTGCAGGAGGATGAATTATAGGCAGCAAACCAACTTGGGCACTTGAGCAGATCCACAGTGGGATCTCCAGTCACACATGCTTAACTATTGTACTTATGTCATGTAAAAAATGGGAGATGTTTATGAAGATGAAACAGAAGAGTGCTCTGGTAGTGCAACATTGGAGAGATCTTCAAAAAAGCCTGTGACTGTGTTCCAAAGCCTAGTGAGTTGACTTGCTGTCTACTGCTTACAAGGCAGCATCTTAGCCTTGTAGGTGACCAATATTAATCAATATTTAACATCAGCAACTGCTTTTAATCCTTAACACTAGGGTTAAGGTGGTTAGAACAGGCATAATGTTGTCTAGCTTTTATGTGATATTGCTTCTCTGCACAGAATTCTGAGCAGGCACAGAGGCCCTTAACTCAACTGTGAAAACACATTTTCCTTACATGTATGTCTTGCTGCCTTTCATTGTCTGGTTGAAACTGTCACATGATATGAACACCAAGCAGGTATTGCACATCAGTCCCCAGAAAATCTATATTCATTTTAATTGCAAATGACATATCAACACCAGCACAGAGGCATCCAGATTTCCATACCACATATTAACACACGCTCAGCACTCAACGGGGCGATCGTTGCCTTCAATTTCTGTGCCACTGAACCAGATGAATTATTCAGGTAGCTGGCTTTAGAAATCTCAACTGTTTAACTAACTTTAAAAGCTCAGAAAACGTGTTAGGTCTTGTTAGTTCTCCACTCTTGACAGTAGTTGACTTGAAAGGACGCAAAACACAAAATAATCCTTAAAACATCTATTATGCCAAGCTATTAACACAATGATATTAATATCATTAATGTAAATTATAAGATGCTTTGAATAGACTCTGACAACATAATGGGGTTTGTGTTCATGTACTTGCATAAAAAGTGACCTGACAGAGCTGTGTGATGTTGAGAGCAGTTCACATAAAGGAGATCAATCCTGAGACCAGTGTTTTTTTAGTTGGGGCCCCGTCCTTTATTGTGGCCCCGCTGCGTGTGTGGTGTGGTTAGGGCCTGAGAATGACAGAGAACAAGAAGAATCTCCACGCTCCTTCCAATCAGTGTTTTAGTCTACTTTCTTTCTGTCTGGGGCTTTGTACCCACATTCTTTGTGTGGTGGTTTGGGTGTGGTCAGGGGGAATCTTTTCTGTCGCCTGCCAGTGCGTCTGGACCAGTGAGGAAAAGCTTGATTATTCTTGGCTTTTGCCGCTTTGTTGTTGGAACACAACTTGAAACCACTTCTATTTTTCTTTATTTTTCACTAGGATGTTTTTGAAAACCTCACCCACATCAAACAGAGCTGTCCGGAGTTTCACTTTGTGCTCAGAGGGCCATTATTGCAGAGTTAATAGCGAAGGTTTTTACAGTCCCCAAAACGAAGCCTGAATTCCTGACTACAGGCGGACAACTATAAAATTTTACAATCATAATTTCCATCGTCAATGGTGTGGTATCAAGTTGCCACGGCGACGAGTTCTATAAAAACACAGGTCGCCTTGACATAGATGTACTGCTCTTGGAGGAACACTTGGTCATTCTTCTTATTCAGAACTGCTTTACAGCAAACAATGACTCAGAGGTTTATGTGTCAGGCATTGCAGTCCATTGTATCCAGTGAATGAGTCTGTTCCCAGTCTGGCCAATCACAGACTGTGATTTAATGGGAGAGGCAGGTTCTGTCAGTCTGCTTTGGACCTCCCGGCGCCCGACCCATCAACGATCACCAACAATCTGGACTCTAAGGAGAAAAGCACAGGTTTGGATTTGACCCATGTTTCTCCCATCATCAGTATCAGTCTACTAACCCTTCAAGAAAAGCTTACTGAGGCAAGCATCACTGTTATTATTGGCCATACTCGTTATTAAGCTTAAAACGTTTACACAGAATTCTTTCTGCATAGCTTGTGCAGTGGACATGAGTGAGAGCTTAAATTGTGTGGCTCACAATCACAATGCTATTACTTTACTAAGTGATTTACAGTTTTACACCATACGATAAAATGGATTCAGGTCACTTCTTCAATCTAAGTCTATGGGATTTTTCCCCCGTTTTATGGGATTTTTTCCCCTAAATATATCTAAAAAACGGAAAAACCACAGAGATTCTGAATGTTTTTTTTACTTTGCCTAGTAAGTAACCGCTAAATCACCAAGAATACCATAGCAACCATCTCGCAACACCATAGCAACCACCTAGCAACACCATAGCAACCACCTAGCAACACACTAACAACCACTCACACACACATTAGCAACCACATAGCATTGTCCTCGTAACACCCTGCCATGTTTTACACAGACAAAACAGTTTTATCCATCCTGTTGTGTTCAGATTTTCATCACAGTCTCCCATACATTCCCTTGCTTTTCCCAGCTCACTTAGAGCTCTGTGGCCTAAAGGGGGAGTTCTCACCAGGGTTTTGAGACCCTGCTGAGGTGCCAAGAAGAACATCTGTATTGATACATTGGCTACCAAAACAGGAGAGCTGGATGCAGATAATTGCGCTGGGACTGATCTGCATCTGGCTTTCCCACACACACACACACACACGCTGAGAGCCCCATCACCTGAACTGAACCTCAGAGGAACACATGCCTTTGAGGTGATATTTGAATTCATGACCCTTGAAGTATGTACACTGAGACCCAATCAGCTCTCTATCTTGTTTTCCTGTGTTTTCTGAGTATTACCACACAACTCAACCATGTGCTAGAACAGCTGGATCCTGCTGCGGCCAACGGCTGCTGTCCTCTATTACGGCAGAGGAAGTGACATCAACAGCCCAGAACAACAATAAAGGAGCCAAAATCACAGCAGCTGACTTGTGGGACACATCAGTGATGTGATTTTTTAAGCAGACTCCAAACACACCCAGCAGATTCAGAGGATGTTATTAGTCCAGGAGCACGAGATGGGAAAACAGGAGTCGTTTCATGTCTATAAATGACGTCAGCAGACATGCTGGTGAGAGATGATTTCCCTGTAATAAATATAAAAATTGTCAGAGACACAGGTGTTTTTTCAATGAGTATCCAAGATTTTTTTACAATAGAAAAAATTAGGAACCTTTATGCGTAAAGGCACATTTAGTGCATATAAACAAACAAACGGTAAATAATATATAAAAAATAAAAATAACAATGAATGTTGAACATTTTACATACATTAAAATACCACTTGAAAATGTTTGAATGTCATGGAATGAGATAAAAAACATTTCACAAAAATATGCTGGAAAAAATATTATAAATAAAAATATTTTAAAATATATAAATATATATAATATTTAAATAAGGAATATATAATATAAAATATCTACATAAAAGCTTTGGGCACTTTTTTTCCAGAAAGTTGTAGTGGAACATGTTCACAATGGACACCTGTGCTTGGTCTGCTAGGACACCTGTGTCACACCTGGGAGCACAGACTTCAAGCATTCTCTGACCTTGGGATCAGAATATTTGTGAAATGCCTCTGTTAAGATGAGTTCAGAATGATACATTAGCGTAAACTGTGTTTATTCCAGCCATTATTTCTCTAAAGTTAGTTCTGAGCCAATGTCTAGCATATTTACCATCTTTGATATTTTGGTATTTAATCACATGTTCACACAAATATGTTTTGGGACCACTGCATATATGATTCATGTGTGAGGGAAGGACCTCACTGACTGTCTCACTAGGGGATAGGGCTTCTTTTATGGGACAGTCTGTGATTGTCCTTAGTTCCTGTTGTTCTATTTGTGACTCTGTGGTCGTCTCAAAGGTTTCCCACCATATCAGATTGCTGCAGCACACAGCCTAGACAAAACTCCATTCAGGTCTCTACCAGGCCAGCTCCTCTCTCTCTCACCACCCTCTTTCCTGTAACCCTTCCCCAGTCGGGACCCAGCTGGAGAACAATGCGTCGTTACCTACAGTGCAGTGTGACTGGGTGAGACAGAAACCAATCCACCCCAAAACTGCCTGGGAATTGGCCCCTTAAGGGACAAAGGAAGTGTGTGTGTGTGTGTCTCTATGTGTGTGTTTGTGAAAGAGTAGGAGAAAGAGTTTGTATTAAATGTGTTTATGTGTATTTGTAAGGTAAACACAATGACGGTGGGGTTATAAAAGACAGCGCTATGGGTAGGTTAGATGATTTTTTTTTGATGTGGCTTTTTAGTCCTGGTCAAAGTTGAGGATTCTTCCTTCATGTTTGGTTCACAAGTTTAGACTTCAATAACAAAGTACAGTTCCATGGTGCTACCATGTTTTTTTACCATGCTAGTAACACAATATGTTATGAAGCACCTTGATATACCATACTGTAAACAGCAAGAGAGATGAATATAATAAACATTAATATTATGATACCAGTCAAAAGTTTAGACAAAGTCTAAACTTATGTTGATCTAAAGGCTTTTCTTGAAATTAGTTTTGAAGGCAATGTAAGTTTTTCAACAATGTAGTTTTTTTTTAAAGATTTATCTTAGTTTTGATATCTTATTCTCATGTCTTTTTTATATTTGCATACTTTCGTTTTTTTATGCCTTTAGTTAATATGTGAAGAAATATTAATAATAAAGAATAGGCAGGCATGTCCAAACTTTTGACTACTATTATATATGAAAGTGCCATAGTATTAGCAGTACTAGTTAATAGCATTAGCGTTAATGGTATAATGGCCTCACAAACACAGTTTTCTGAAGTGTTTATTCTACTGTCGACACAGGTTTCTCTCTGCCAGGGAAACTGTGTTTCCTTGTGTTTTTTCCAGCTCAGGAAAATAAATAACACACTGTGCTGGTTAAACACAGTTGGGAAATGTGTAGGTGCTTGTGTAAGCTGTTTTCACAGGGCACAAAACAGCGGCTTGCTTCCATAAATAAGTAACACAATGGCGTGAAAGTAAGGTCTCTAAAAGAAAAACATTTGCTTTGTGCTTTTTGCCTGAGCTTGCATTCCTCGAAAAGAAAAAATGGAAGTTCTATCACCTAAAGCTCAGTCAGCTCATATTTTATGCTGTTTCTCAGGCTTGTTGAGAGGTCGCTACCAAACTAGCTGCCCACTTCCTGCTAGTGTAGGGTAGCACTTCTGCTTGTACCTACAGACTGCTGGTGGTAGATGCAGAAGAGGTATTTAGTATGTGCTGACCTCAGTTTCATCAA
>JAZGTI010007501.1:0-21558 GCA_036877585.1 Botia kubotai | reverse complement strand
GTTTATGGGATGTGCGGATTATAGGAAGGGTTCGAATCAGGGATCAGATCACTACAGGAATGTTTTATTGCTCAGGTTTTAGAGCTTGTGAGACTTGGAAGTCTCATTTTTGCTTTATTAACTTGAGTTATCGGTTTAGTTTCAGATGTTCTCTTCAAAAGTAATTTTCTTCATCCGTATTATTAATCCAAACATATTTGAAACAAGATAAATTTATTGGAGAAGTAAAACTTCAGACGTAAAGAGAGATTTATGCCTACAACAAGCAGTAAGGAAAAATGTCTACGTCTGCATGTCTAGCGTAGCACAGTTAATTTGGTCTTGGAGGTATTTGATGAGAAATTATAGAGATATCAGAAGACTTTGGTGTCATGGTAATTCTAAGCAGAAATTCTGAGCTGAAAGAAAATTTTAGCCCAGTATGAGAAAATTCTGAGATATCTTTAAAAACCCCAGCGGAGACTGATGTGAGATTACCGGGTTCTGTTTCTAAAGAGAAAACTTTGAGCTTTTTGCATCTATTTTAATCTTATAGGTGTCATGGAGTAAAAAAAGAGAGTTGAAACAGATCTCATTCAGAGCTCAACAGGTTTTTTAATAGGCCCCTCCTGCTTTAACTCCAGCAACAGGTAGGGCAGCGAATGACTCAGTCCCCAGAATGTCTGCAGTGATTTTCTGCATGCTGAACTTCCTAAATGTCAGATGCTTTATTCCATTTAAACATGATCACATGACCTGCTTATTGCCCAGTGCTGTTCTTGCATGTCTTCTGAGGGCCTCTGATTGGTTGTGCTTTACACATGGTGTCTTGCAATATGTTCCGCAAGCTTAACTCTGAAACTCAGTGTCCCCATTTCTCATCCCCCTCTAACTTAATCTCATTCATTTGAAGGCGCTTACAGTATATTGGGCTTGACTTTCTCCATCCCCACTCAGTGTATGACTGTACATCTCTCACATCCTCTGTCTGTCTTCCACAGAGACAGAGGCTGATCAGAAACAGAAGCCCTGGAGAAAGCAGTGGCAGCGGAGCAGGGGACGCCCTTGGCCAAGATGGTCGAGAGATGGAGGGGGTTCCTTGGGGTCTGGAGAACGGAGGGGCCCTTGAGAGTGAAACGCAGCCCCTGGAGGAACCCAGACAGAGGGGTCAGGCAAGGGACCTGGAGAGGACAGCAAACACAGGGGACGCACAGCCTAAAGAGGATGAGGAGGAGGAAGAGGCTGATGAAGAACAGCCCTTCAGACCTCTTACTCTGCCAGGCGAGTGGATATTAGGGGTGGGGGAAAAATTGATTCAACAATGCGTGTGATGCATGAGTCTTTGTGAGAGGTCTGTGAATTGATCCACACAAATTCATCATCTTAATTTCAAATTCATTAAAGTAAAGAATTTTTTAATTCTTTTCCAAACTTTACAGATAGTGTCATGTAGTCTGCAAAAAGCTCAGTTAATTTAACAGCCAATCATCTTAAAGAAAACAACAATGTTCTCCATTATCAACTGTATATTTTACGGGGGGTAAATGTATATTATATACACAGGAATCAATATCACAGAACTGAATTTATCACGCTTCAAAGTTGATCATTCTTATGCACATCCACACTGACTGTTTAAGCTCATTTTGAATTTTATTCACACAGAATAAAATCTGCTTCTTACTGCATTATACCAATTTATTCCTTTCTGCTGGCAGATCAGAGCAGATTAGATTTCCGTACGGCTATTATGCAGAATCATAATAAGATTCCCAGCCCTACTGGATATGTTTATAAATGACACCCAGACATAACAATCAAATGCTAATCAGAATACCCAGAATGACAGCACAATGCTTGGCGTGAGTTTATTATGCCTCATGGTCTCCTACTTCTCTCCACATCCTGATTAGAAGAATGGTCCTAATATTTAGTGCTAATATTTAGCCCCTTGTAATCCATTAGTCTGAGTGCCATTACTAGATAATGGGGGCATGCGTTTTATATTCATGCACTGTAGGGTTATGATTATAGTGAAGTGATGAGAGCTCTCAAATCTCTCAGGGCTGCTGGTCCAGACTGCAATCAAATTAACTCCATCGCTGCTTAGCAACCCAACGACTTGCTGATAATGGGGGGGGGTGAAAATCTTGCGACGTGAGGCGCTCTAATCTTAAAGGGATAGTTCACCCGAAATAATGGAAGTCAATGGGTGCCATTGTTGTTTGGTTACCAAGGTATTTCAAAATATCTTCTTTTGTGTTCCTCAGAAAAAAGTCATACCGGTTTGGAATGACATGAGGTCGAGTGAATGATGGATGAGTTTTCATTCTTGAGTGATCTATCACTTTAATGTCAGTTGCTTGGCTGGCGCATGACCTTGGAAGTATGGAATTTAAAATCTGCTGTCTTCGCTCATGCGCCAATAATATGAGCATAAATGAAATGTCACTTTGGAGCCACTGATTGGCTGACGACACCACAAGAATAAACAAAATCTCAAACCGATCATTGGTGACCATTATGAGCTGACTTAATAGGCAGCAGATGAGGAACGTTTCAGTATAACGTACATAAACAGCCTTTGTCCTGTAGGTGACAGTTATATATATGTATGCAATACCGCTTTGTCCTCTAGGTGGTGATAACGAGTCCACAAAGTTGGTGACTATTTAAAGTACTTTTGTCCACAGAGGGGCGCTGGGAGCAAGCGAAGTGGCTGTTTTCATGGCCCTTAGGCTGCCTGCTGTACTACACTGTGCCCAACTGCGTTTTGCCTCGCTGGGAGCGCTGGTTCATGGTTACCTTTATGATCTCAACACTCTGGATTGCCGTCTTCTCCTACCTCATGGTGTGGATGGTAAGTTCAGCTCAATCAATGCTCGTCAATGCCAGTTAAGGATTGTAGCTTTAAGCCAACGCTCCTTCAAGCTCATTCAAGCAGCATCACTCTGAAAACACCATCCTGAATGATTATTGTGGGTCATAAGTTGCAGTTGCTCACCTTTCTTGTCTCTAGACACACCTGCTTCAACAGGATTGGTCAGTTTAACTCATTAGCATTTTTCCTATGTCACAGGTCACCATTATCAGTTTCACACTGGACATTCCAGATGTTGTCATGGGAATTACATTTTTAGCAGCTGGCACCAGTGTCCCAGACTGCATGGCTAGTCTCATAGTCGCTCGTCAAGGTCAGGTGCGAATGATGGCATGTTTGTAAAGGTCTGTTGATTGGTCAGTTAAACGAGTGCTTCTGGTTGTGCAGGTATGGGAGACATGGCAGTGTCCAACTCTATCGGCAGCAACATCTTTGACATTCTGTTGGGTCTTGGGTTCCCGTGGGCTTTGCGCACATTAGTGGTTGATTATGGATCAATTGTAAGTTATGTTTTTTAACTCGCCCTTTCTTTGTTTCTGCCTCCCCTTTATCTTATTACTGTTTTTAATTGGCTAAATCCAGCTAATAGGAAACGTTCTTTGAACATTGGCTAACGTTATCCAAAAGTTCTCTCACAATGTCAAGAATGTTCTTTCAGTAACATTAGTAGAACTTAACTTGAACATTATGTATCACATATATCAACAAGTCGTTAGAGGAATGTTTTTAAAACATTGCAGAATTAAAAAAAGTTTAAAGACTTTTATATTTCAGTAATACTGGTGATACAATGTTTAAAAACTGGACGTTTTGAATGTTCCTAGAACCTTTAAAATAACATTTTTAACGTTTTGGTTACTTGGTTACTTTGGAAAACATTCTTAGAACCTAAACTTGTTAGCCGGGTATATACTTTGTATACTGTATACTGTACTTTGTGTTGGAAAACAAACAGCAGTAATGAGGTGGCACGTCTTAACATTTAGATTGTTGTTGTATTCTGTTTAACAGGTCTTTATTAACAGTAAGGGGCTGGTATACTCAGTGATTCTACTGCTTGCTTCTGTTTTTCTTACTGTAAGTTGAAAATGTCGAGTTTCTCATTGGCTTATTATGAAGTATGGATAACCAGAGAGGTGGATGACCTCTCACACTGTCTGTTTTCTGCAGGTACTGAGCGTGCACCTCAACCGCTGGAGGCTGGACCGGAGGTTAGGCCTCGGCCTTATGTTCCTGTATTCCATCTTCCTGCTCTGCTCCATCTGCTTTGAGAAGCTCTAGTTTCCACCTTCTCTATTTTGCCTTGTTGTAGCGTAGATCTAGATAATCATGTATACCCTGCGGTCACTGCCTTATTAGTAGCAGTTATTTCAGCTGTGGATTCAAGACAGGGAGGGTAGTGAATGTTACGGTGTGACTGCTTAGTTAGGGCTGATGGGTAAAAACAGGCTAGTTCTAACCTAGGCCAGGAGCCAATCACCAATCAGTGCTGCCAAACTCAAGGAGACTATTGCTTCCTGTACCTCTGAAACATTTCTGCTTAACCGACAGAAAACACAGATCAATTTCAAAGACGGGATGTGATGGATTTATATACTTTATGAAGATGTATCACATGTTTACAGCACACAAGACACTTCCTGCCTCACATTTTGCATATTTCTGTTCTGACATCGTAAAAAGTCACTATCCAGCATGATACGAACAAAAAATATTAGCAAATGAATCACAATATGAAGCGATATTGCAGAAGTTCTATTCTAAAGTTCTAAAGTTCTATTAACTCTTGTAACAGAGAGCTCGGTTTACACACATTTAGTGCATTATTTTGCCTTATTTATTTTTTGACTTTAGGTCTGTAAAAGTCGTGCTTTAGGATGTGATGATTACAGTATATTTAAGAGGAAGCTGCCACTTGTGTTTTTCCTTAAAAAAGAAAATATATTGGTATTTTAAAGAAGAATTAAAGCAGTACTGATTAACCAAAAATATTCCCTGTATTTGGTAGATGTTTACGTACCAAACACCCAGTTTTATATAAAGAGCCACTTCAAGGTACCTGTTTGACATGTAGAAATGAAAGAGTTCATTTTGGGACCAATATTTAATTAAATCATTAACAGTGTGTTAAGCTATAGTGCTCTTCGGTAATGCAGGATCACAGTTGTCTTTTATTTATAATTTTATTCATTTAAGTGTCACAGTATGAATGAATGTGCTTGCAGACCAACACACGTCGTTAAACAAAATGTTTGAAATCTGACTGGAATCTGGATTTTAATTGTTGTGTAGTTATATTTACAGTTATGTTTGACCTTTAAGAATTGTTTTCTGCATTTTACCCTAATGACAGTTGTACTTATGTCTTGGTTCTACAGTGTATTTCATTAAAAAACTTTTTACTGCTTAGTCCAATACCAATAGTCCAAGTCCAATAATCCCAATAATCAAAATATTCATTCTTGTGGTTTTGCAGTTTTGTTAGTCAAGCAAACCCAACCCATTTGATTTCTCCTTTCCAAACACGATGTTCAAAACATTTGAACACACCATCAGTATGATATGATTTTCATTAGTGAAACTACACCATTTATGATAAGAAGTATGTGTTGATTAAATTAATGTAAGAAATAAGTATGAAACGTATGATGTTTATTTGGTTTTAGAATCAACTTAAGTTGAAACGATTTATTATTACTAGTATTACTAGCTTATCATTTCTTACACTTCTGTCCATGTTCTTAAAGTTATTTGTATGTTGTTGAGTGCAATAAAACAAGCTCTGTGCAATACCCCCCACCATCTGTTTAATGTGTTCATTCTTCCCCTTTACTGAAGAATATGGAAGTGTTACAAATAGTTTCATTTTTCCTCACATGCTAAATGTAGGGAAGTTCTTCTTAGGCGTTTATTTGTAATCACTGTGGGCTTGAGGAATGAGCTTTAGTTCTTACATTCATGATCCTGCAGTGTGTATTTACACGTGAGCCTATATATCAATGTTATTTTATGTTTGAAGCAACATGCATATTATCCTGCTCTGTTAAATGTACACTGTGTCACTTTTATGCCCAGATAATACATAACTGTGACATTTATTAACAGGACTAATGGTCGTACATAAACATTACTATGTGGTACCGCCAGTTAAACATTTAATTCAAAACTTTTTAAAGCTGCGATTCGTAACCTTTGCCCCTCTACCGCCATCTCTGTTTAAAACATAGAATTGTAGGTTTTGCAGAGTTATTGTCTTAACGTGGATGACTAGTGTTAAATTTTAAACTGCATGAACAAGCTACAAACGCTGCACCATCTACAGTACCTGAACATGCGAAACAGTAGCTGGATCTTCATCTTTCTGTTTACAGATGGACATTTCCCACGAAATCGGACCCGACAGTTCACATTATAAATTATAAACTCACCATTACGATTCAGAGTAAGGTAAGGAGATCGCGCTGAACAATGATCTATGTACTCGCTTAATAACTGATCAATGCTCATTTTTACCCAAAAAAGTCACGGATTGCAGCTTTACAATCTTAAATGTAACATCACACCAACCAAATGTAGCTTTTCTCAAAAGTGCACACAAAGAGTTAAATTATGTTCTTGGCGTGTTTTCGTACGAGTTCTAGGCTTCATCTCTCGTTTGGACACGATGTTTCATCACAAACTGAGAGATGAGAGAAAAATGAGAGATGTTGTTAGACTCTAATACTTCCACCTGCAATTACACAACCTCAGAGATGCTGTAATCCATCACCTGGCTGCGTTGTTTTCTTTTTCACTTGACACCAAACCGTTGTATTATACACCTTTCACTTTGATAAATACAGAAAGAGAGAAAGCAATAGCAGTGCGCTGGCTGTCACGTCATTACGGGCTCCTTTGAATGTCTAACCACAGGATTGAATGTCAGTATCTTCACAAAACTTGAAGTTCAGAATTGTCACAAAAATGAACCAAACTCTTAAAAAAACAATGCAGCGTGCTTGTTCCATTTAACCCCTGAACCAAAACCGTTTGTTAAGTGTGTCATAAAATACACTGACTAAATGTACTAAACAAAGAAACATCAAACCTTCTAATTTTCTAAAAGAATAAAACATTTGTTTAATGAGGTATACAATGTGAGGTACGTGGCACAGAGAATCTGAGGTTGTGGAGCTGAGGTTGATGGGTAGTGTAGAGTAAATATTTGTTAGGCCTCTCTGTGCCAGCAGAGATAAGCTGCTGTTGAATTGACAGCGCCCCCTTAATTGTGTCTATGACGAGAGTACCATCACGTCAGAACCATTAACACTGGGATGAGGTGACCAGAAGTATTGATCCCTCCAGGATAGATGGCTTCAGAACATATAAAAGTAAAGATCCTGCCGGCGAACAGGGAGTGAAGACTGGAGTCACCCAGCAACCCATCAACATGTTGTCTTTGGCACTGCTCTACGTTTTGGCTGTGGTTTGCTCTGAGCGAAGAACTCACGCGTCGCCCTTGTACTCGGATGGCGCGCTGCCAGCACAGGACGGTAAGCATTGTGCTTTATGTTGAGATGACAGCTCAGGATATAATGATGACTAATGATTTGTTAGGATTAATGCAGTATATGGTGAAACAATGACTGTGTTTGTACTTTAGTACACTGTAAAAAATGATTGCGATCAGTAAGTCACGACAACATATCTTTTTACATTAACTTGTTGAAATAAGTTAAGCAATTTTAACTTTATTTGTGAGTTACAATGACTCAACACCGGTCAAAATTTAAAACTGACGTGTACAGCTTGTTAAAATTGAAATGACTTGTACAGCCATTTTGATCAAACGTAAACATTTACAGCAGCAAAAAATGTTTTACAGTGTAATTATTAGACATGAGGTGATGAGGTGAAATGCATTATGGGAAGAATTAGGAGTTTAATCTTCGTATGGTACATATGCCTCCTCACCCTGTTTGATATATTCATTCTTTCTTTCTTTGCAATTCTCAGCTTTATGTCTGTTCACAAAATTAAAATGTGCCATTTTTTTGCAGATCTGATTCAGAAACTGGTAGCCGAAGTTGAGGTGGGGCAGAATAATGACCTAACAGAACAAAGAGATATCAAACATTTACTACCCGTCCTGCTGCAGCGAGGTACAGACCGGGACTTTGGGACTAAAAATAAGCTACTGTGTTATTAAATAACATTTGTTACATTATAAGTGCAGTTGCAAAGCTCAACTATTTCTATTTTTGTACTTTAATTTTTATATCAGGTGCAAAAGAAACCTCGCAACAAGAGAAAATAGGCAACATGGTAGGATCTCACTCTGTAATCAATTTACCATTTTTGAATTTAAATGAGTGATTCTGATTTCATATGATAAAAATGTCGTGTCTGGTTAGGTGGATGATTTAAAAGCCGTCGTGTTGAAACTGGCAGCAGCTGATAACCTGCGTTCTCAAGGCTTTCTACGATCCGAGCAAAACTTGCCCAAAAACAGCAAGAGAGGTAATGTCACTTTCTTAAAATAAAATGCACTCAGCTAACAGTTTTAGATTGTAAGAGCGTTTTCCTAACATTTCCATTAAGTAACAAAAACATTAAAAATGATATTAAGAATGATATTCAGTGATATTCAAACATTTTGTTATTTCTGTAATTTTTTAAAATGTTTTACTAACAACTTAAGAATGACGTTTTTCATATGTGATATATAATGTTTAGAACATATCTACAAACATTAAAGAACGTTTCTGATAATGTTAAGAGAACTTCTAGAGAACGTTAGTCATTGTTCTGAAAACGTTAGTTTTCCTAGTTAGTTTTCCTTTTACAGTACATTTATATAAGCTACTTGGCAGGCACTTTTATCCAGTGCAACTGGTGGTATATTCAGAAATACAATTACTTTGTGTGTTTCCTAAAAAAATTCAAACCCATGACGTTGCTAGCATGTTGCTCTTTGCATAAAAGCAGTGACAGTGCATATACATTTTTATCAGTATGTTCCCTGGGAATCAAATGCACAACCTTTGCTTTGCTAACACAATGTTCTACCGACTGAGCTACAGGAACACGGAATATATAAGAAATACATTACGATTATATCCATATGATGTCTTTCACTAAAGAACAGTTTTGTTCTTCCCTTTCCAGCCTGTTTCTGGAAGTATTGCGTTACAAACTAGAAGTTTATCTCCACTATAGGTGAAGAGAGGACCAGCCTACCCCAACCTTTCTGTAAAAACATGAAATCTATGCTTTTGTTTCCCTCATAAAATATTTATGAAGCTTTAACATTGTGTATATCGTTTTATATATTGTAAGCGAACTGGAATATGAATGTATTTTTTATCGTAAATGAAAAATGACGTAGAAATGTAACTCAAATAAATAAAGTCTGTATAAAAACAGACCAGCGTTGTATCTCATTCACATCAAAGGAAATACAGTTGCAGTATATCAGTTTTATTTTGAAGTATAAAATCTGAAAGCGGTTTAATCTCTTTCTTACACAATCATTGTGTTTACATTAATCACTTACGATCTGTATGTGTCTCAATACATCTATATCACATTATAACCCTTAAAATAAAACAATCATTACTGTGATAGTCTGTGTGTTACTTGTTTACTTCACATGATTATACTTATGACTGTTGTATATTGAGTAGGTGTCGTCAAATTCTTACGGATGATAAAAACATACACATTAGATTTGTGTTACAGATAACCGAATATACCCTAACGGATATAAAATATATGTATTTACATTATGCACAGAAAAATATGCAGCTAAAAGCACAAACGGGCCATATTGACTGCGGTGCTCGATATATTTGGCAGATATAAACCAGAAAGCTACAAAAATAAGCTCTTAAAGTAACAGTAGCAGTCAATGAGAAACAGTCTAGTTTATTTATTGGGTTTGGGATCACAGGCAAAAATGAAACCGCATGCAGTGTGTCTTTAGCCCTATTTGGACGGGACTGTTTTTTCCGGAGGTCTGAGAAATTTGTGTTTCACAGACATTGTGATTTTAATCTATTTCTGACAAATCTGTTTTTAATTTTCTAACACAGTATCTGTATAACCTGTAGCGGTTCCCTGAGAAGTCTGACCGAATGTAAATGTCTGTGATTGATTTTGCTTTCAAAATCACAAAACAATTTGGAGAAAATTTAAAAATCAGTTTAATCACCTAAATTAATTGTCTTCGTTGTGAAAGATGTCAAGTCATAAGAACTGTAAATCTTTTTACGAAAACTAGTCCCTTTGGAACGATGCTTTTACTGTTTTAATCCTTTTATTACTGTTATTTACAATGATGTAAATGGCTGTAAACTTTTTCATCGACAAACTATTTACACTATTTAAATACGTAGATATTTTCTGTATTGCCTCCTCCAAACCCCATATGAAGAACCTATGGGATTGATATAGAAATTAATGTGTTTGAATGTATTCTGTGGAAGTTCACTTCCTCTTGGCCACAGTCAGATAGGCTTTCTCGATCTCAATGTCAGCCGGGCAGGTCTGGCTGAACTCCTCTCGCTCATACGCGTTCTGCAGATAACGCCACACTCCAGTGAACTGAGCAGGAATATCAAAATTACAGTACTTTTTGGCTGCGACCTACAAAATCCAAGACAGAGGAATATATAAATATACACACACTTAAAATAATGGTAATGTTAAAAAACGTCCTAGTAATGTTCCTGCAATAATGTTTTGAAAACGTCAAGAGAATGTTTAGAGAACGTTGGCCAACGTTCCCTGTTAGCTGGGGTGTCTCTCCCTAGGTTTGCAGCCCACCTTGATGACATGTAGCTTTGGTAACAGATTGCAGTCTGCCAGTGTCAGGCGGTTTCCATCAAGAAACTTTCTTCTGGAGATGGAGATGTTCTGATCCAGCTCATCCTGAAGAGGCGTGTTCAGATAATCGTCCAATCGCTTGAACTCTCTCAGTAAGGCTTTCTCATGGACTGAGATGTCAGATAAAAAGGCATTAATCGAAAAATGAAATGTCTTTTGTATGAAATCAAAGCAAATACTGTTTACAACAGTGTCATTTTTTGAAATGTAACTGTTGTGAAAAGTACAATTTTGGTGTGACAGTGTGTCTTGACTGTGGAACTCACAAGCGTTGCTTGGGCTGTTCTTGATAAACGCAGAGAACTTAGCAAAAATGTCAGCGCCAACATCAAACGATTCTTTGTAGCGAGGGCTGAGATGAGGATAGCTGATTGGATAAGAGACAGTTAAGTTAATGTTCACAGCCAATCATCACACACCCAAAAGTACACATCCAACAACATTAACTTAATCATTTTGATGTTTAAAATTGCTTAGCATGTTTATCCGTGTACATAAGAGTTAAATACTCTGTCATATGTAGTACTAATATTTGAAGATGGGGCCAATACAAAAACAATATAAAATATCTTTGGAACTTAACTTAACGAACTGAGAATTTCTCATCACATTTTAAGGTTGATAATGAAGACTTATCGCAGCAAATAACAAAAGACTTCAGTGTGTCAGACATTACTCAGACATTATATAATGTGGTCATGTGACTCCTGACACAATACTAGAGTAAAAGAGTATGTGAATGTATTTTCATGAGACATAATGTTACAATGCAGGTAAAGTCATGTTTGTTATAGCGTTATATGAGTTAATAGAAGGTACACAAGTGCAGTACCGGGGAGGGGCGAGGGTTGTCTCCAGGAACTCTTCAATCTTAATAAAGTCAGTCTTCAGCGTGCCATTGTACAGGAGAAAAGGGGGGTTGGTACCCGGAGCTAAATCCTTCAGCTCCTCTGGCTTCCTAAACAACACAGGGTGGAACAGAACAGAGGGAGTGTAAGCCACAGGGTGTGGACATAGTCAATATGAAGTCATTTATTGGATATAGCACATTTGAATGAGACTTCTTATGACTAATGACTCTTTGAAACTGTATTAAACTCATTAGGCAAAGCACACGGATGTTTGGGAGTGTCCAGTGGTTATTCCTTGCTTCACAGGAATTACATGGGAACAGTCGAATGGGAATGTTCACACTCTATTTGTCCTGTTTGATGTGCACCTTTGTGGTTTTATCAAAGGCAGGTTAGTCCTGCCCCAGAATTCCATTGCTTTACAGCCTCATTCTGAAAATCCTGTTTAGCAGATAAATATCCAGCTAACAGGGAACGTTCTCAGAACATTAGCTAATGCTCTATAAATGTTCTCGCAAAGTTAGCGTTAAGCTCTCTTGCAGTAACATTAGTAGAATGTTTTAATGTTGTATATCATACATCAAAAACATTATTCATAAGTTGTTTGGGGAACGTTTAAAAAACGTTACAGAATTTAAAAAACTTGAATAACGTTCTTTTCACCAAACAGTAATGTTATTAATACAATGTCTAAAAAAACGGAACGTTTTGAAGGTCACTACAACTTTCAAAATAACGTTTTTAATGATTTTAATTATTACTTAATGGAAACGTTAGGAGACGTTCTTACAACCCAAAATTGTTAGCTGGGTACTTCATTCACATGAGAACCCGAGGTGCTCTTACTTCCTCATGTCAACTGTGGTGACGGTAAACTTCACGCCTTTTAACCAAAGAACCATGAAGAGTCTCTGGCAGAAGGGACAGTTGCCCACGTTCTCTCCGTCATGCCCCGCCTGCAGACACATGAGAAATTCATGCTCGTCACTACAGTTATACAGTACAGACGGCAGGTCACATGATCACAGAAACATACAATGTAGATTTCTTTCAAGTCTGTTACAATGATGTTGATGGAAAGCGTTTATTTTTAACGAATAAAGGGACGTAAATAGACTATGTGTCGTGTGGGCGTGGGGGGTTCGCAAGTCAAGGGCTTGATCCGAAAAGAGGAAACGCTGGAATTGTCTTTAACAGAGATAACAGATCTGAACAATGACTTCACCGCCCATAATGAACATCTTTATAAATAACAACACAAACATCTTATATAAATAGTGTTTTTTGTAGCTCAGTTGGTAGAGCGTTGCACTAGCAACGCACAGGTTGTGGGTTCGATTCCCAGGGAGCACATGCTTGAATAGTAAGTTGCTTTGTCAGTAAGTTGCTTTGGATAAAAGCATCTGCCAAATGCGTAAATGTAAATAATTTCTGCTGTAACTGTTGACCACCTACTAAGCTTTCGATGATCTTTAGAAACCAAAGCCAAGCGTAAAGCGTAAAGGCCATGTCAACACCAGTACAACTGAACACAAATTAAAATCATATAGTTTCTGATGCTTAATGAGTATAGCACAGAGCTAGTAACAGCAGCCCAGCTAACAAGGAACATTCTCAGAACGTTGACAGACAGAGAACGCTAACGTTCTCTAAAAGTTCTCTCAAACTTAATAAAAAAACTTTTTAAAACTTTTTAAAAATTAAAACGTAACAAAAACAATTCTTGCAGTAACGTTAGTAGAACACTATATAGTAGCTATATATCATGCTTATAAAAACATTACTCTTTAGTTGTTAGTGTAACATTTAAAAAACAACATATTTTCAGTAACGTTCTTATAACCAAGCAAAAACATTATTATAACATCTAAAAGAACATTCAGAACATTATTTTAATGTTTCTGTTATTTAATGGAAACGTTAGGGAAACATTTATACAAAAATGAGACTGCAGCCAAGAGCTCCCCGTCCCATTTGGTATGTGTGCATGTGTGTTGATAAGACGACTGTGTGTGTACTGTGATAAAGAACAGTGTGCGCAGGGAGCAGTTACACATCAACCATACAGTTCAGTCTTTAATACTCCATATGTAAAAAGAGTCGACTGACGCCCATGCCAGCCTCTGATTCATGCTGTTCTTAACGGAGATCTGTGCCCTAACGGAAGCGCTGATAAACTAAATCTTGGTTTAGGGTCCTTGCAAAGCACCGTTTAACCTACAAATCAAAAATCTGTATTTGACAGCCTGTCACAGACACTTCATGCCATTGTTTGTCTATAAAAACGTGAAGAAGGATATATTGAAGTTGTATCAATATATCGGTTATATATAATATCTGCTATTAAGGGTAGAACATAAAGAGACAAAACTTTTAACAGGCTACAACATATTAAAGTTAAGACTTTTAAACGATCATAATAATTTGGTTATGTAAGTATCTAACCAACTCAAACTTTTAAACATAGAACAACTAACCTTTATGAAGAGCTCAATACTCGGTTCTTTATCCGAGTCTTGCCTGAGTGCCATTTTTCCAGAGAGAAATCAAGTTAGTCCAGATCTCCTGAAAAAATGTTCCACGGAGGTCAGAAGATCCTCCAAAGCAGAGATGTGAACAGCTGTACGTTTTCCCTGATGAAAGTTAGTCAGATCTCTGATGTCTGCTGTCTCCCTCCAGCAACAGACTTTAAAAGTCAGGAGGGGGGAGGCGACAGAGGATGGGCGTGGCTCCGGACTATATAACTGTGCCAAGCCGTGACACAACGGTCAAAAATAGCCTTTCATTTTATCCGGCACTCACTTGCACTCGTAAGAATCGTCACAATGTTATCACAGATGTGAAGCAGGGGCCACATTCCATTCATGCTGATTATTAACACTATTACACAGGTGTGTATCCCAGCTAACACATTTAGGTTGTAAGAACGCTTCCCTAACGTTTTCCATTAAGTAACTGAAACGTTAAAAATTGTATCTTAAAAGTTCTAGGAAGGTTCAAAACGTGGGTTTTTTGGACAACGTACTAACGTTATTGCTTGGTTATAAGAATGTTTGTTTGTTAAATTGTGTAACTTTTTTAAACGTTCCACTGTCTACTTGAAAATAACATTTTTGATATATGATACATAACGATAAAAAAGCATTCTACTAACATAACTGCAGGAACATTTTTAGACCACATCTTATAGAGAACATTAGCCAACGTTTTCGCTGGGTGGTTCTGCTAATATTTCTGACCCTCACTTTTGGATGTTTATTGTGTTTCCCTTTCCAACAAACTTTTCTTGCAATGTTGAGATGTAAATGGTTGTTATTAATAAAATAAAGAATTGCTTTTAAATTTCAGACCACCGAGTGCTGGTGCTTCCACTTCTGTATTCGAAGGAATACTTTTAAGTTTGACTCATTCTTTCCTTTGGTTTTATCTGGGATTTTTCTCATCTACAGGAACCCCTTGCGAAAACTTCCAAAAACAACTGTGTCCCGTATCACATTTGATATTGATTGAGAGAGAGTAGGAGGGTGAATTCAATGAATGCTGCCCACGCGGGCTTGTGTGAATGAATGAGGGCGTGGGTATGTAGTCATTCTCAAGGGATCAGTAATCTTTAAACAAACAGGTTCCCCTCATTGCCCTTAAGTTTTCCAGTTTGACTCACAAGGAAACTATTAATTCACCTCATGCTTTTTACGTTGCCATAGCAACTCTTACACAGAGATTTCTCACCGTTAAACAGTCAGCATAAAATTACACCTAATTACACTGTGAAAACCGATGAGACAATGAATTTTAGCCGTTACAGTTGTACAGTTGTTTTCACCGTCTTCTACCGTGAGTAAGAGTTTCATTTCCTCATTTTACACACAGAGAGTATTTTAAGGGGTTTATTGCATCATGCTGGATGTCATCGCCGTATGATTACCGTAAAAAGACACACATCATTATATACAACATATGTCATTTTAAAGTGTCCGTTTACCATGTTCAGTATAAAGGGAATAGTGATTTAAAATGACACTCTGAACTGGAAACTCCTAACAAATCCTGGAAATTAAGTGAGTTCCACGTTGGCCAGCACAGGAAGTGAGACATGCCAGTGTCCCTGTGCACTCTCTCCTCCTGGAGTCAAGAGGATACTATGAGTAACAGATCTGAGACGTAGACCGTAGATCCACAATGGCTTCACACTCCCTTTACTATAACAGCCAGCAATGCCGAGCAAACACTGCCGCACATCTCAGAAGCTACCACCAAACAGAAAATCACCATGGAGATACGATTGTAAGAGGGTAATGACTGCTGGTTCAGCCTCTGATCTGTTGTCGCTACTGTAATGATTACGTAAATAAGGTCTAAGCTAACAGGGATTTTTTAATAGTGTTATATATCCTATATCAAAAACGTTATTCTTCAGTTGGTAATAGAACGTTTAAAAAATATTAAAGACCAATAACAAATAACATTGACCAATTTTAGATGTTGTATTATTTTAAACAATCTTAGAACATTCAAAATAACTTTTTTAATATTTTTATAACTTCATGGAAACGTTAGGGAAATGTTCATACAACCTAAAACTATACTAGTTATAGTTACTAGTTCAACTCAGCCTGTGGTTCGTACAGATAACATACTCTCCTTACTAGAGCTAGTAAACTGACACAGGACATATTTACCAGCTATATGTATTTGATACGTATTTAGTCGCTGTGGCAACATAGTTGTTAGTGATTCTCAAGCACTCTGAAATGTGATGGTTACTAACCACTGACCTCTCTTTTCCTCAGGCTAAAGAGAGGAAGCGCTTATCTTTAAATGATAAACTATCTAAAAGACATTCAGCAGCTGGGAACACAGCTCGGAAAATCCTCACTTTATCTCAGTAAACAGGCCCCCGAAATGTTGCCTTTGAGGGCCAACTGCTGTCATTGTACCTCATTAACACCTATTGACATAAGCAAGGAAAAGAAAAACGGTCCTGCTCAGCAAAGATCATTTCTTGTGTTGACGTTTTTCTAACTGACAATAAAACGAGCAACGAATTTAGTGCAGAAATCATTAGTAAAATGTTTTACGGTTTTTCTGTTTACTTTATAACTGGGGTCAGTGCTTATTAGCAGGCCCACACCAGCTATGCAGAGAGCTCCACAGATTTACACATTTTCACACATTCCTGCCTCGTGTGTTTATTAAATACTTTAAGAAAACAACAAAAGTACAGACCTCTCAGCTCTATTTAACATATATGTCCATGTTTAAATCGTTGAGTTCTTGCCAAATTTGATAAAAACATTAAATTACTCTGTGTATTACATGGAGGTGTGAAGTTTCTCACCTCTGATAAATAAATAGGAAACAAACATTAAAACAATCCAATTAGAACAAGGTCACAAATGTGTGTCAGTATTAGTGCTGATAAAACAATGTTTGTTCTCCACTCAGCACAATGTCCCCATTTGGCCTTTTCTCCAGTTGAGAAGTCAGAGGGCAGTAAACAGTCAAACTACATTTCCTAGTTATAAAATCACAGCGGTTTGTGATGTGTGTTGTGCACTGTGTCTCCATGGAGCTCCAGCTGGTCCTGGTGTTTCCTTTCTCTGGTCCTTGCTGTCAACACACAGTACGGTTCATCTGCTCCAGATTTCTCTGGTGAGTGTTTCTCTGTGATCAGCATGTGATGCTGCTGTTTTGGAGCACATTGTCCTAAGAACTTCTTGTTAAACAGATGTAGAGTATCATCTTAAAGTGTGTGTGAGGGTCACTGAACTGTCCCATCCTCCTTCACAGTTTGATTACAAACTGTTTGGGAAGGCAAAGCAATTATTCACATTAACCCATTCTCTGCCAAAGCCAATGTTTGTTGATGCTAGGCTAAAAGAGTGTAAAGTTCATTGGGGGCACAATCACAAACATCTATTCAAAATGTATGTTTATGTAAATGTCCCAGGTAACAATTTTAGGTTGTAAGAACAATTTTTTCTAAAAAGTTTCTTTATACATTGTTTGGTATAGGAACGTTATTCAAACATTAACTTTCGAAAATATTCCACTAGCTTACAAATAAAGTTTTTCATTTAAAAGTATATGCATATTATATATATAGTTATGCTTATGTTACTGCAAGAACATTTTCTGATATCTTTGAAAGAACTTTTGCAGAATTTTAGCCAACATTCTAGAATCATCCCAGTTATCTAATGTACTATTTTGATTTTGATTATTGCAGATAGTCAGGTATTGATAGGTCAATGTCTCTGACAGATGCTGGCTTCTGACAGATGTCATGCTTTATCTCACACTACAAAACATCATGCTTTGAACAGTAATAACCAGGCAAGAATAGCTCATTGTGTTTGCGTCTGTTTGTGATGTGTGTGTCTGTGCCTGGCACTGCCTAACAGAGAGCCCTACAAATACAGCATGGCCTAACCCAACAGAGGGTGGAGGTGCAGGCCAAACATTACAATTGGCAAACAGATCCAGTTTCTTTTAAATTCCTCCAACATACTTTTATTCAGAGATGTTGCCCAATAAGGGAAAGTAGCTATTTGTGTTAAAAACACAGCTGCACAGAAACCTGATCTGAGTGCAGAAGTGGTGAATATTCTTAGCGAATGAAATGTTCTGTAGTGTCCCTCATTTTTTTCCTGTAAAATCTCAATACCAAATCTGCTGTGTAGTGCAAACAGGAAAACTCTCACAGATCCTGTTGGGGGCATTTCCTCTGACTACATGTCCCTGTCCCTGACCTTCACCATCTCTTACTGTGATTGTCTAATAACAAATACAAAAATAAAGACTTCTTTAGTACAAAACAAATAATATGTATTCGACAGTCCTACGTAGATTTGAGTACAATCTTTTTTAAGTTATTTTTAATGCTGATAGATTGTAAGATGATTTGTAATTGCCTATGTGTTTTTAGATTGAGCTCCAGAATAAACAATGGCGCTTATAAGGTGTAACAGATTAAAAAGATTAAAACATAAAATTAGAATCGTTCTGCATTACAAAGCTAATGTCAACCACACCTTGAAAGATTAGATAAATTAGGGTGTTGGCTTTGTCGTTGTCAAATTGCTGGTGTTGCACTACAATAGTCTTGTAGGTTAAGTATTCTGAGTTAGTTGTGTTGTGCAATGTATATGGCTGGTTTACAATGATTATATGTTGAGCAGTGACAAAGGCCCTTGTCTTAGCAACAGTGAGGCTAAGAGTCTTGGTAGATGTTTTTAATCTGCAGGTAGAACTATCTGCATACCATTATTTGGTGTTTTTTTAGATTATCTTTACAAGATTCTGAAGACCCACACAGCCCACACTTGTGATGGAGAGATGGTGTCCATCAGATGCCTCACTGGATTATCAGTGGCTGTGCTCTCAGCACTTTATGGACGCCACCACACAACCTGACATAGTTACGAGTCTGAAATGACACACTTGCTCCATCTAGTGTACAAAATCTGTTTCAACAGCAGAGGCACGCAATTGTTTCACGAAACTTATTTATTTGGTGTTCTTTAACGCTCGTCTTGTGTCAGCTTTAAGAAGGGTGTCGAGTGTAATGGCAGGAAGCACTGCTGTGTGATCGCTGAGGCTCAGAGTATTGGAGACCTCTACTTTCCTGGCACCAGAAACATCTGGTGAGACATCTTGTCTCCATTTACCACACCTCTTCATTTTAAAGAGCATTCACTCCGTTAACAATACAGTCAACTACATTTGCTAAGAACAGTATTCAAACAATGCAGCGTTTAGTACTGTATGTTTACAGTGAGTATGCGAAAAGGCTGCGCATCTCTGACGTCCGTGAGCAGTGCATCACGCACAGCGCGGTTGCTGCAGTGGCCAGAAAAGCGCACTGATGATGACCTCGAAACTCATACATGACCGGTGTTGTTTTGCCACATATCTGAACACCGTCTGAGATATCATCATCAGTTTCTTGACACAGCGATAATAAACATAGCAGCCGTCACCGCCATCGTTTCTTAACCACAAATTCAACACACACTCAATAGGTGTCATTTTCTGCGGACCCGAGACGTCACAGTTTAACCACTCCGCACCGGCTCGCAAACCGAACGGCACTATTTTACTTCGATGTCACCGAGAAATGAGCAAACACTGATCTGAATCTGTAAAGGCTTTTATTAAAAACAGCTTTCGCATTTAAATCCTTTTGATCTGTCATTTAAATAAAGAACAGTCCCTTTTGCGACCTTCCCGGAAGGCCAGCACGCGCTGTGAAGGGGCGGAGTCTGTCATGAGAAAACACTCCCGCTGAGTTTAGCCTGTTTGCTAGCCGCCCGACGGCTTGAACACCCGTCGCAACATTCACGATGGAGTCCTCGCTCGGGATTTCTGACGACAAATGTTTGGCTGTATCCTTTTTTTGACAGGCTGGTTGTGCGTTTTATTTTGTGAAGGACGTCATTGCAGTGGTTGTCTTCAAAAGTCATTTAGCAGCGTTATAGTTAGCATAGCTTTAGAATTGTTAATGAAATGTGTATTATCGGCTTGTCAGCGGCCGGTCAGCATACAGCAATAGTCATTTGTATCAGCATTTTGTCTCTGCTGCCAGATGAAGTATGCGTATGTAGAGTCTTATTGTAAGCTTGTTTTTGTAAAGCGACTGTGTTGTTGCTCTGGCGTTATGTGGACACAAGTTTTGAATATGCTCATTTGTGTTATGGTGTGACGTATTTGTGTCACTGGATATGATGTGTACGACTGCCATGAATGCCACTGGAGATGCTACAGAAACGAACTTAAAATAACACGAAGGTCTTAAATCATCAGTGAGATCCGAAGTACACCTTAGTCTTATCTTACAGCGCGATCATAATTTTCTGTTTGTTCTTAAAATAGTACGAAGTCACACTAGTTGGTTTACTGTGTGTAAACGAGAGGGGGAGAGCCACGATGCGTGACACTTTCCACCTTTTCGCTTTTTTCTGCCACTGGCTATTAATCTGAATCCTTGACAGCGATTTTCACAGACTGTCAGAGGACACGAGCTTAGGAATGGACAGAAGCAACCAAGACTCCTCTCGTTGTTGGAGTGTTCTGGGCAGTTCAAGTGAGTATACACTTTGCTTCTCTGATCTTGGGTTTTTACATTGCAATTAATTCACTGGAATTGTGGGTTATATGTGTGTTATATATATTCTGTTGTATGTAAAACATGATTGGTTGTAAAAGAATTTTTAAAGCCTCATGAAGTAATTTGTTTTATTTAAATATGTACTATCTTGATATGAATATGTGCTATGAATACATAACGTACACACACACACACACACACATATATATACGCTGTTGGATTGTTTTATCTGTATTACGGTGGTTAAATTCTGCTGTGTCATTACCTTGATAATTGTCTGGTTATATTTGTCCACATAACACATAATTACTAGTTGTCGAACTAGTATTGCTATCTTAAGAGTGCAGCTGCTTTTAAACAGGCTGCTGTTATTCTAAGTCTGACATTGTGATCAGCTTTATTAAAGCATATTAAGCCGGCTATATTTTTGCCTTACAATGTGATGTATGTTGATGTAACTTCTTAGTTCAGGCCCTGAGATTCATCAGCACTCCGGGCTTTAAAAGTCATGACTGTGATAAATTAGCCTAACGCTGGTTGCTATAGATGCGAGATGGCTTTGTGAAAGATGACATCATCAGATAATGTTGACACACTTTTAGTGTGTGTTTGTAAATGTAAAGGAAGCGTGTGTGTGCGTGTGTGTGTGTGTGTGCGTGTGTGTGTGCGCGTGTGTGTGTGAGAGAGAGGCTGTGGTGGATGTCAGCATGCTGTCCATTATCATATATTCCACTCCAGTGTCCTAGAAATGAATACGTCTCACAATAGCTCACATACACTTTAGCTGCACGTTATGAATGTATACACACTCTGCTTAACTCATCATGCGGAAGCACTTGCTGGTTTAAAAGGCCCTAAACATTATATGTTGA
>JAZGTI010007500.1:0-21559 GCA_036877585.1 Botia kubotai | reverse complement strand
TCATCACCTTCTTCAGCAGAACAAACTCATTCTCTACTGCAGCACGCTTATTGATTTCATCCTCATACCTGTTGAACAGACAAGGAAAGGTTAATGGATTGAAATGGCTTCAGATGATCCGTTTCATTCAGGTTTACATCACAGCTCCAACTTACTTGTTCTTGAAGTCCTCAACCAGGTTCTGCATGTTCTTCAGCTCTCCCTCCAGCTTAATCTTCTCATTTCCCAGGCCGTCGAGCTGTCTGCGCAGGTTAGCAATGTAGGCCTCAAACATGGCATCAATGTTGGAGCGGGTTGTGGTCTGTTCCTGCAGGAGACTCCATTTGGTCTCCAGCATCTTGTTTTGCTGTTCCAGGAAGCGCACCTGAGGAAAGACAAAACGCAATCAGTGTTTGCCTGGTGAGTGTCATTTTTTCAGCTTTTATGTCCGTAGCTTTTTGGAGTTTAAAAAGTTGAGAAAGAATGCATTAAAAATCTCTTAGTCATAAAAAGGATGACTAATGAGTAAATGAGCGAATGAATGAATAAATGAATAAATGAGTGGTTTGGTGGATTTGTGTGAACTTGTAAGGCTCTTTTGTAATTGTGGCTCTTTAAGTCTTTTTGTGCTTGCTCTCTGGCACTATTGTTTGAATGAATACAAATGGGCATGAGTCATTTTACCAGGCATTTTTCTGCAGGGTGGAGCGAGAGGGTGGGGGAGGGTAAGGTGAAAGTGGACTGACTGGGTGTGGCAGAGCTCCACACAAGCTATGGACTCCTAGATTAAAAAAACTGTCTTGCAGAAATGGCCTCGCCCAAACCTGCGTTGCCTCACAGATAAAACAGGACAGTAACATCAGAGAATAAAACATACCTGCCACACCCCACTGCAGGTTTTGTATTTGGTCGCTGGAGATCATCCAGATTTTATAGCACTTTTCTAGGTGCTAATCTAGATATTTTTCTATATTATATTTTGCATATATTTTTCTAGATGCATTTCTAGAGTCTGTACTTTTAATATACTTTGAAAATATGTATGCTTTGTTCCTCAAGACTTCTAGATTTATTTGACATTTTTTTCCAAACCAAAGCTTCAAGTGGAGTGTCTACACGCTTAGCGTGACTCATCCTTGTCACATAGTATTTACTGCACTAGAAAGTAAAGGTGTGTGCATGCGGACTCCATGCCCATTAGGGTGTGTCCTCTGTCCAAATTTGCTCAGAAAGTTGTGAAGTATTTGTTTGTTGCCAAATATGGGTGTAACAGACTCCCAGTTGGTTTAGGCTTTGATGAGAATGAGGAATGGAAATCTGCACCTTTACACAAAAAGTTTAACTGTTTGCCTTTGAAAGGCATATGCGCAGCACATTGTTTAGTGGAAAAGGACATAATAACATAATGACTATTCGTTTAAAATAAGATGTGCATTTTTTTGTTGATGTAATAAAGTCCAGACTTTGGACTACGTACACAGCTTTTACGGTATGTACTCTCATGTGTGTGTAGATGTGTATTTATGACTCACACTGTTACTAGGTGATTACCTAAACTCCACCCATATTTAGACAGCCTCAGTCATGGATTTTTTGAGAGCTTTTTTCCAATACGAAGGAATATTCAGAGATCAAGTAGGAATAGTTTAACGTTTGCAGAATTTAACTGAGTTACATAGGCAGAGCCAATATGATTGCCAACTAAACTAGTTAGGTCACAACTAGCTAGCTTATAGTGAAACTCAACTTTTGCAACTAATCCCTAGATTTAAAATATGCATAAAAATGTTGTTTTGCATAAAAAGAAATTTAAATCTCATTCTGATTTTGCAGCTGTGAGCAATAACTTTTCATAAGGCATTTAGTGTCGAGTCAAAAGTTTGAATGCAAAAAACACGTGCATCACATAAATTTGCACGATTCGTGTCATTTTAGGAGAGACTGAAAGCAGGAATACTCACTTTGTCAATGAAGGAGGCGAAGCGGTTGTTGAGGGTCTTGATCTGCTCTTTCTCCTGTGTGCGGACCTGCTGAATTGTGGGGTCAATTTCCAAGTTGAGGGGGGCCAACAGGCTCTGGTTCACGGTAACAGCGGTAATGGGTGGTGGGATGAATCCACCCATACCTCCACCCATACCTCCGCCCATACCTCCGCCGAAGCCTCCACCGAAGCCTCCACCGTAGCCTCCACCGGCACCTCCACCAAATCCTCCACCAAAGCCACCTCCGTGACCTCCACCAAAGCCTCCACCCATGCTGCTGCTGCTGAAGCCGTAGCCGCCGCCTCCGCCTCCAGCTCCACCTCCGAACCCTCCACCGAAGCCAGAGCCCACGCCGGATCTTCTGATGCTGACGCTGCTGGCTCTGCTGGAGCCACCAGGAATGCCAATGGCTGATTGACTGGAGTAGCTCTTTCTCATGGATCCACCGCCGCCACCGCCAATGCTGTAGCTGACTGACCTGGTGCTTGTCATGGTGTCTGTGTAAGGGTCTTGTCTTGGAGTTGCTAAGAAAGAGGTAAGAGAACTCTCTCTGAGTGAAGAGTGGAGTGGAGGAGGTTGCTCACAAGGGAGAGTCAATGTCCCTCTGTGTGCCTGTTCACCGCTGGCTGACCGCTTTTATACACGCCGGGATGGGGGGTGGAGCTTCCCAATCACATACACACTCGCATAGCGATACACTCTCACACACACACCCTACCTGTTAGACAGGTACAGAAAGAAAGTGGTAAGATAAATGGTGGCACGCCCAGCTCCAGGCTTGGCCTCGGGCAGAGTGAGAGAAAGGAGAACAGGAGAGGCAGAGAGTTAAGCACAGACATTCCAGCTGAAATTTAACAAGTTTTAAAGACACTGTAGCTCCAACAGCCTGCCAATGGGTGTGTTTCTCCCTCTGTATCTGGTTGGCTGGGCAGGCGCGGAGTGTGAGTTAACCTCTGCTCTTTTCAGCAGGGTGGGGCACACGGCAGCTTTCACATTTATGAATAATTCTTTTCCATCTTCTTTTGCCAGCGTCTTGAACTGAGTGCAGGCTTTCCCCCCAAAGAACTGAGCAGTTGCATTGTTGAGATTTACAAGGAGAAAAGAACAGAGAACACAGTTTCCAACCCGGTTTCCGTTCACATCGATTCACATTCCATTTAACGGAAAATCTCACTTGCACAACTTCAACCCAGTTGCCCTAACAGCTAACATAACATTTATGTATTTTATGGTTTTAAAATACGACACATGCGTGTACAAATAAGTGCAGGCGCGCGTGTGTGTGTGTGTGCACACATACTTGCGTGTGTTTGAGGTGGAGCAAAGTGGTGATAGGACCTAGCATGTCTTTCCTAAGCTGGTTGTTTAAAAAAACACAACGGTGAGAAAAGCAGATCGAACTGTAACTGTTAAACTTCTTTGGCAACAAATGTCAATCAAGCCACACAAATCGCTCAATGTTCCCAAAGCGCCATACGCCCTGCATAGTCAGACGATTTATCAGTACTAGTTCAAGTAGACTTCTGGGTGTTACGGCTGTCAGTGATGAGCGTTGCATAGCATGACACAATCATCTACAACTACATATTATGACTCTGTGATAGTATAATGCAGGTGTGAGTAGTATGAGGTCACGGTTTAAACCAGCACTTTGCATGGGTGTTTATGATGAGCAATGCGCTCTTGCTATGTCAGCCATAACATACTAAAGAAGGCAGAAACACAATGAAAGGAAAGGCAGGAAAACGCATGTCCGGGCTGGTTCCACAGGACATTGCGGAGAAGGTTGACTATGGCAAGCTATTACAGTAAACCAGACTTGTTTAACACAGGGGATTGGCCGGGGTTTGGCCAGAAAGCGTAGGGTGTATAGTGACTGCAGTATGGTACACACTTAGCCATGATTTTTGGACATTATTCATGTGCATGTACTTGCCTGCATTTGTGTGTGTGCATGTTTGTGCGCGTATGCCCGAACATTAGGTGATCTGAGATTAAGGTGTGTTCTCTATAAATTGCAGTGTGAGCCTTTTTTGATCTTAGTAACAGGGTTTGGCACCCAAGCATTAATGCAATGCTGTAACCAATATCAGCATTAATACAAAGATGCAGCAACCACAAATATGTGCATGTCAAGAATGCATTGAGGAAAAAAACAATTTGCATATAGTTGTAATTGACCACACTGGTACTATTGATAAATAATTTACATATACACCTGCACACACACACACTCACACACAGTCATGTTTTCCTGTTTAATAGGGACATTCCATAGACATAAAGTTTTTATAATTTGTAACTGCAATTCTATACCACTTAATATATAGCATTTATGTAATATATGCATTTAAGGGATCATTTTAAAGATAAGAAGAAGATCTGGAGCACTTTTAAGGCAAGAACTGGCTAGGTGACAATATGAGACACACCCTTGGATTACTGACACGAAGTATTGCACAATACCTGCATATCCTCTAAAATAATGCTGTGAAACACTCACAAATGTGTAGACTAACATACGCATGTATTTGACAAACCTACACTTGCAAAACCTTTCGAATGCTATTTTAATTAAATGCAAGCAGTGCAGATGTGCGATGTCACATTCATCACAAAAAGACCGTAAGGCATGTGGCCAGACCACCTGTCAGTCACAAGGAGGGTGGGACCATCATCAGATCAGCACCATATTTGGAAGTCACAAACATCTCGGCGCTATCACTGCATTATGAAGAACAGAACATCTGCAGATACCTACTGTACTGGCACACCTAATGGTCTAGATCTGATAAAATGGAATCTTTCCATTTCAACTTGTTTTTACTCTGACTGAATCCAGTTATATCGGTATCTTCGTGGGTTTTTTTTATAATGAGGAACACACAAAACATATATCTGCATTTTTGGATACGTGCAAAACACACTGTGCACCACCAGAATAACAAGTGAACAGGAAGTAAATCTATCTGAGGATTTAATAATACATGGGAGAGGAGTGGTTGATATCTTTCCTATTTATAAATAATATGGCATATTTGGCAATATGGCAATATTTAATTTCAACGCATTTCTAACATCAAGCATTAATTATTCACAGCTAGATTATTCAATGCTTTGGACAACTAAGAACAGAATAATGAGAGTTTTTATTGAGAATATTGCGCTATATGTTGCATCGCATGAGTTATGCGCGTTCTATACAGACGTGCATGCTTGCCTGGGGGATCTTACTGCGGTATGTGCTTTGCATATCTGTAAGAATCCCTTGAAGCCAGCAGGCCAAAGAGTGAGCAACTTTTGCTAACCATGTTTTGCGTAGTAAATAAAAAAATGGATGGAGGAAAAGGGTCACTGGCTTTATATATGCATAAAATATCCAAATATCCAATTTTAATGGAAGTTTATGCATGTTTAATGATACATTGACCTATGAGAAAGGTTCCATATTTTTGAACAGGATACTGAGCCGCAAGAAACAGTACCTGCATCGGCATGTTCGGGACTTGTAAGAAAAAATCCTCTCCTACTCTCCCATTAGAACGTTTGCTGTAATAGAATAAAAAGTACCCAAAAAATAAACAAAAACAAAGTTACATTACACATTCAAATCTCAGGCTTCAGGATCAGAAACTCAATACTTTTAAAATATGATAAATATTTGTACCGGTCAGGCAAATGAAACCGGTTGGATTTGTAATTCCTGAATTTGCAAGCTGGACTTTTGCCCACCCCCAAGATACTACCCATGAAACTACACTGGTTTCAGTCAGACAAGACTGGACTTTCTGGGGTGATCAGAATGTATCAGCTGAAACTTCATCGCTAGACATTTACTGGTGAAGAATATTTTGCCATATACTATTATATGCTATTTTTCCTCTATTCAAAATAATTGAAAAGCCTATAAACCTGGTTAATAGGTTCTAAGAAGGTTCTAGGAATGTTGGCTAACATCAATGTTGGCTAACATCAATTTGTCTTAACATCAGTAACATTTGTACTTTGTAATGTTATATATTATGTATTAAAAACATTATTCTTAAGTTGTTAGCGGAACGTTTTCATAATGTTACAGTATTTAAAACATGTTTGAATAATGTTCCTATAACCAAGTAATAACGGTAATACAACATCTAAAAAACGATCTGCTATCCAGGTTGCTGGGTGCTGTCTGCCATTTGCATTTTAAAAGACAATAATGTATACAAAAGAAATATTTATACACAAGCACATCATGGACACTTAACACTGTCATGATCATCAATGTGTCTGCAGATGAACAGGTGGAATGGATTCATTGGAGGATCAATCTGGAGGAACATCTTAAAAGCATATTATAGTCTCTCTCACACACACACACACACACACACACACAAAATAAGGCTGGCATTTTAGTTTGTGATCATATGTTTTTCCCAGGTGCTTATGCAGCTCAGATTGGTCAGGCCTGCCTTAAATGATCAATGATTAATTATTAGTGATCATATGGAGAAATGTATCTACCATCTACTTTTTTCTTTCCTCATGTATGTTTTTTTTGTTTCAGAGGATTAGTAATTGAAAAGTGAAGGCGTCTCTGCCTGTACATGCCCCCTCTCCTACCTCATGACATGAGTATGCCTTCTTTTGCCTTAGTGGATGGGTGTTGGCCTAGAGAACCTACTCTCATTACTCACTGTCAGAATGAGCTGCCAACTAGTTAAAACTTTGTGAACCAACACAGAACACCTTCAAACAAAAAAGGTGTTCAGATACTGTAAACAGCCACAATCATACCTTAGCTTGCCAATTCACAGAGATGCTTTAGGTGTATCGGGCACACCCATATCTGCAAAAGATGTCTTGTAAAGCGATTAAAAAGCACGTACATACATACGAGAGATCAGGTTAAAGCATTTTATAGCGTTAGATTTTAGTTCATACATTTTTGTATGAGGGTTTTTGCAAGTCATGTTTCTTAGGTTTGTTGTGTATATTATAAAGGGGTTCAGTGGGTAGCACTGTAGTCTCACAGACAGAAGGCTCCTGGTTCGAGCTCTGGCTGGGCCAGGAGGCCTTACTGTGTGGGGTATGCGTGTGTTCCCTGTGTCAGCATGGGTTTCCTCTGTATGAAACTGTGGTCATCACTAATATTGTGCAATTTACTACAAATTACTAAATAGTGGTTCTCGCCATGAATATAAGCGTAGAAGCTGAAGTGGTCTTAAGAAGGTAATAAAAATAAATATATTATTTATAATACAATAAGATTATTTAAAAGACAGGGCTTAGCTTAAGACAGGAGTTAGGCTTTAATTAAATTAGAACATTTAAGTAGCTTTTATTAACGTCAAAACAATGGCACTGATGTATTTTAAGAAATGTCAGTACAAGCTGCTTTCAGTTAAGACAGCTTAAACATACATTTTAGTCTGGGACTAGGCTTAAGTCTTATCTGTGAAACTGGCCCAATATGTGTTAATAGGCTTAGCATGTTTAACTAATGTTTAACTAATATTCTTACCTTTAATTTTTCAAATATATATTTTTTGCATTACCATATGTAGTTTGACAACATGCCTCGCTATATCATCAAATTTACTTTCAACATTGAACCTTCTCTCTGAATTTGGACATTTTGTCTTTATTTTATGAGCATTTATGACTTTTATACACAATTTCAACAGACAACAAAATTTTAAAAAGGAGCTGGAATATTGGGCAATAAAATTTGACCAGACATTACATGACAAGGTTCAGTTTTTCACAATATGTGACTCATACACAAAAATGTATGAAAATAAGATAAGAGAAGAATACAGGAGGGGATTAATAAGTGCAAAATTGAGATTTCTGGTTATTTTAATATTATTGCAGCTTCGGGCATGTAACTATAAAAATAAAAGGTTTGCTTTTAATCTGACAGATTCAGAAGGCAGTAGCTCATAGCAAATATCCACTAAGATATCATTACCACAGAAAGCAATTACATACTTGTTCAACATGATATTGAGCAATTACTCAATCATATACTCAAGTTTATATTTACTCAATTTTTGTACAACCGCTGTAGCTGTTTTCCTAAATCTCAATATGCACAGTTAATAAATAATACATCAATAAAAACATACAAATAACAGAATAATACTTCTCTTTGGGCAAAACGACTGGGTTTTTAAAATGATGGCAGCAGGTGTGGCTGATTGATGACAGAAACATACATATCACTCAAGATATTGGCACACAACCAGTGTTGGGTGAAGACATGAGTTCCCAACATTTTTTGTCAGTTGCACTTCTAAGATCTAAATTAGTTCATTAAAATACACCCCGATTCATAAGTCATGCAAATCTTTCATAAGATATATAGTGAAGTTCAACATTTTTTGTTGTTGTTTTGCAAAAATGAAAAACATAATTTTTAGTTTTTTAGCTTAATAAGATTATTCAAGAGTTCTATTTTTATAGTTTTAATTTATGCATGCATGTTTTAAAAATGATAGGTTTGTTAGGTATTGGCACTTCTCACTGTCTCACAAACCCTCTACAAGCCGTTAGGGATGGTTGGGAAACGCTGGCGTACACTTTTGGAAACTCCTCAGACCAATGAATACTCAGTGATGAAGTAGGGAAGTGTGGTTAGGTGGGTGGGCTTTTACGCAGTGACGTGGTAGTGGTCTCTGTGACGTTTGTTTATTTTCTCAGTAGCTGAGTCATATTTCCCCTCATACTGCACGCTACATTTCCTATAGTACATCAAATGTTTTTTTTCTCCTCATGGAATTGTTTTACTTTTTTTTTTGTCTTGGAGCCCTTTAGGACATAAGAATCAAAATACTTTGTTTAAAAAATCCTGTTTACTAGAATACAGGTATCTTAAATCAGTCAGAAGAGGGTAATGCTCTAATGCTATTGTTGATGTTTTGTATTTTTTATTTTTTGCGGCGCTTAGCAACCACTGAGTTTGTAACAGAGCGAGCTTTGATCCAGTCCTACTCTTGCTTTAATGAATGTCATATGCTCCATTCGTTCACAGTTAGTACAGAAGGACTAAAACTGCATTGAATCTGCTAATGCTTTAGCTCCACTGTGTATATAAACAATTTTCATTCACTTTTAAAGATTTTGCACTGAGCCACGTATTTCCTTTATTGTTGCCTTGAGTCATTTGCATGTAGAGAAGTTAAAGTGCAATAATACTAGGGTCTAGTTATGTAACTCCTTTTCTGTTAAAGGGCTTGAAATTATGCCACAACTATGCAAAACTTAAAAAAAATCAGGCTGTAGTTCAAATGCAGATAATTTTGTTTTCTGCAAGCAATGAATTAGTGTGGAAGATTTATTTGAGCAAGTATTTAGAACCGGGTCTTCCAATGACAACATTTCTATGACAACATACAGTGACAACAAGAAGTGGCATGCTTTCCTGTGACACCACATGCCAACCATAACCATGGCCTTTAACCATAGCAACCTCACAGCAGGACACACAAACCCTCACTTTTCTTGCCTCATTGCCTTTCAACTATCTGCTGTTTGTTATCTGATTTATTCTGTTGTGCCTGCATTGGTACACATGTTTCTAAAGTACTTAATTGTTTATTTAAGGTAGCAGGGTGTCAAACGATATGTTAAAGGTTAAAACTTCAAGAGGAATACAATGGATCTTTCAATCAACACACAAACACAAGAATTCTAAATATGGCTCATGTAATCCAATGCAGATTTAATGTGTCAACTGTCAGATGCACTCTCACAAATGTTACAACTTTAAACCTTTTAATCCCCACAACTTGAACTACTTTCTTTCAAATATCATGGACCAATGACATCTTAAGTCTGATTTTTTCCATATTAAAATGGATAATTGGGTGTACAATGACAGTCAGCACTTTAAAATCATCTAGTGGAATCTGAGACTGTATCAATATAAAAAAATTCACAAAAACAACACTGGCCCTTTAAATGTGTATAATCACAATGGCATTAGACTGTTTTTGTAGTAATGCTGTTACCAATAGCAACCCACACAAAGTCCAAGCTTTCAAATATAAAGCTTTTGAAATGTTTCAACAGGCACATATGTATGGGACTGGGTCAACCAATACTTTAACGCACTTTAAATTTAAATTACAGTTTAATAAATTTAATTTTTCATTACAGTTTAATAATTTCTCCTAAATATTTGCAGTATCTCAGTGTGTTTCCGTGTGTGTGTACAAGTATTGTACTCATGATATGTCATAATCTGCTTGATAATCCGCTATGATATGCCATAATCTGCTTGACACATTGACACACAGTCTTTACCTACAGACACAGGTTAGTGAATGTTTAATCCACAGGGGCATGAGGGTGTGGCTCATGCCAGGCTGAGGCGTTATCTGTGTATCTTTGTGAGACACTCACACATATAATGGGCAGGGTGTACAGTTGCCTAGTTTTATTGCTGTAGTTTGTAGTTTTAGAATCTTATAAATCGTTCATATGAATCACCTGCTGAATCATTTTCATTTGTTCACAGATTTCTTTGTTGTCAAAGATAATGGATATAATTAGGTTAAAGTCTAAGACAACCAGTTAAAATGCTTCTGCTTTGCATTTTTCTAATTTTTTTTCCTACAAATAATCAGCAGCAAACCGAGTGAAAAGTAGACAGTTTGACAGCATGTCAAATGATTGAAGAGCTGTTTCTTCTTGTGCAATTTCCCCTGTGCGACCTTTTGTACAAAGAAGCTGACATTGTGCGTGTTTGATGCTACCCCAGATTTCATTTGTGATTGAATACAGGATTGAATTTTTAGTGTGGTCTCAGCCCTAAAACTATCATTGTCATGTAGACGATATGTGTTTGGACAGGTGGACACTCCCTCCACATACATCTACACCCGTGTGGGTTACACACACCTTCATGGGACACTGGAGCTTATATTAGCTAACAAACATGGAACGAAGCCCACACTGTATGAAAATAGAACAGAGTAAAGACTGAACACCTTTTCTACAAGCCAAAAGAATTGTCACTGTAAAAACTCCTTCACTGTTCAGCATGAGAACTTTTCACAACCAAGGAAACTGAATACACCTAAGTGCGCAAGTCAGTGCATGCGTCGCCTCCACAACAGGGTGAAACTGCAGTCACAATGTGCTCTGTATAACTTACAGTGCTTAGAACAGAGGTACACAGAGAGAGTAACATTGTTGATTTAGAAGAGGTAATGAAATGCCTCTAAATTTAAAAAAAAAATCGACTTTCTGCACAAATCACTAGCTGTCATGCTAAAAAAGATTTAAAAAAGAAAAAAGATAAGGAGTGTAATATTAATTATGCAGGCAATACCGAACTCTACTAAACTGCTGCAGGTGCCCACACACCTATACTTACACGATCGTTTCTGACCGCAGTGTGGCAGCTTTCTTGTGTTGAAAACATATTGATCTCATAAACACCAGTATGTTCAAAGGAAGATCCCATTTACCCTTCACAATAAAGCACCCTTTACACGCCGGTAGCTCTATTCCTGTTTAACAAACTTCACAGTAAAAAATGTTTTTGATTAACTGCAACCTAAATGCTGCTGTCGATGCATCTGAAAGCAATATTAAACAGATGCAGCAAGAGGTTAAGAAAGAGGCTGATTGTATGGTTTTAACTGTGGGATTTATCTAAGTGCCGCACCCAGCTTCTGTTTTTTGGAACTCCACATTGAAAATCTGGGATTGAATGTGTCATTTGAACCAAGAAATAAACAAAAATGTTTTGGGATTTAAGCAATTTTAAACAAAGCAACATTACAATGTGCAACTAATAAGAAACTGCTACCATTTAGCGCTATTTAAAGGCCATTAAGCTAATAAGGAAAATGGTAACCTCTTTATACAAAAGAGGTAATATTTCTTTGCTTCCACTGAAGCAAACAAGATGCACACAAGAAAATATCATGCTGGAATAACACAGATCATCAGGTTTTGCAAAACAAGTGCATGTTGTTTTTTTAAAAGGAGGGTACTAAACAATTCAGAGTTTTACGTTCAGTATTCGGTGCAACTCAAATCTCATATTACTGTCTAACATTCTTATGAAAAGTTTTAATTAATAAAAGTGTATTAAATGAGAAAAATGCAAAATAAAAACATTCTGGAGTTCACCGTATTTAAATGTTTGCAATTCTGAACATATGCATATCTAATACAAGTACATAAGAAGATATTGTACATTTTACAAAATAGCTTATTGCACCCACATCAATTAATTTTGCATGCGTTATCTGCAAGAGCTCCTCTCATTAACTTGCAAATACATGAATAGGCATTTTAACTGGATAAAACAAATGCAATTGAAAATGTCAGCTGAAACATAGTGCTGAACCGGCTATTTAGATCTTGTGTTCTGTTGTTTCTCTAGTTTCATACCAGTATTGAATGGACCTTTAACATCTCTTGGGCGATGCGAATTGGAGCAGAATAGCTGAAATAGCTGCTTACATTGTTAACCGCATCTTAAAAATGAGACACACCTGTTAAAAATATCCATCAGCTTATACAAATAAAGAGAGACAGGGGGGGGGGGGTATCAGGGGGTGTGCCTGATGTAAAAGAGGGCATCAGGGGGTGTGTCTGGTGAAGCTTTACTGCCATAGTTAAGGAATGCATGGAAACCAAACCTTGCAAACCTGTTTCTCAAGCCCATCTTATCATGACAAAAACGGTGTAAGACTCCAAAACTGAGATTTACAAATACAGTGAGTTTCTCTGCTGGTTAAAGTGGAAAATTCACAATAAATGCATTGCTTGTGAACTTGCATGCAATGTTCTACAGAAGAAGCATTTCTGAGATACGCTTTAAAGTTTATTATTTATTATTATAAACACATTTTTTCAGATTGCATTTATAGGGTTTCTGCTTTATTTTATAGGACCGTAAAGAGCAGACAGGAACCTGGAGGGTGGATCTAAATTTGTGGAGCTGATATAGTGCTAAACTTCAGCTAAAACTATTTTAAACAGTAATTTGCTAATTCATGTAATTATTACACGTGCTGTTTTACAACCTTACAATAACTGACCACATGGAATATTTGTGGCTTTAAAAAGGAAACTAACTTGATGACCAGTCACAGCACTTTTGTGCAAACGAGTGAAGTGAATTAACGCGTATTCAACGCATCAGTGTCAAAGCTACAACAGGGCTTTGTGCATACTGTGAAAAGATCTGTCATGCTCTCTGCATGTGACAAAACAAATTAAATAGCTCCATGTCACAGAAGATTACACTTTGTTATCGTAAGAAAAGGTGTGTGGTTTAGTTCAAGGGGAGAGCAGTGAAATAAGATTTATGAGTGTGTTTGCTGTACACTGAGCAACAGGTTCTGTCAAAAACTTGATAAGGGACCCCTGACACTGAATACCACACCCTCCTGCCCTCTCTCTCTTCTCTCAAACACACACACGTTCTATACATCATGCTATGCGCTGTTGCGTAACATAAGACCACTTATAAAAGCATATAACAGGGGGCAGTTGTGGCCTACTGGTTAATGAGTTGGTTTGATTACCCATAGCCACAGAAAACAACTGAGGTGCCCTCGAGCAAGGTAGCCCTTGAGCTGAAGTGAATTGCTGCCCACTGCGTTCACAGTTTGCAGTGTGTTCACTACTCACTGCTTCTAATGTGCAAATATGCAAAAGGACAAATTCTGAGTATGGATTCCAAACTTGTCATTCATGTAACTTGTGAGTTTATTTCACTTGGTTGTGTATGATTGTGTTTGTTCTACCCCGTGTTCTGTGTTTGTGTTTCACAGGTTTACAGAGAATCTCTTGGGGTGAAAGGAAAGTGATAAACTGGTATGACTTGCTGTCCACAATGAAAGAACTACAACATAAGACTCCAATCAACATCCCACCTGGGCGTTAGCATGCACTGATTTCTCAAAGTTTATTCTAATTTTTACTGTAAAATCAATGCATACTCATTTTGTGCTGTTACACAACAGATAACTGTAACTATCCATCCATTTTATTCTGCTTATCCCTATTGGCATCACAGTATGTGCTATGGAGCCAATCCCAGCTGTTTTGGGCCAAGGCAGGGAAACACCCTGGACAGTTGGCCAGTCCATCACAGGTCTATTGTATCTCTAAAGACTAAATTATTGGATCCTACAGTGGTGGAATTAACTGTTGATTTATTTTGACATCAAAATTATGGTGAGTAATATTAAGGATGGTTGGGAACTTGGATCTTATTTAATCTCAATAAACCTTTTCCAAACCAGTGTTACAGGTTTACAGATCAATTCTAAGTCTGATGATAATTTGCAATGCACTCCATTTGTTATGGATGCACTCCAGCGATATGTTAAAGCATATAACTTATACAACTTCTCTTAACCAATCAAGTAACAGTGTTCCTTAACTGTTAAGTTAATGCAACCAGTTCTACCAGCACAGGTATATACTGTACACTGTATGACACGCAAAGATCATATAGTGTAGGAACTGTAGTGACAATCAACACACATACGTTCAGATAAACAAACAATGACCTTTACAATACAAGTAACTAAAGTGACAGGGAACGTTTTCAGAACATTGGCTAACATTCTTTAAAAGTTCTCTAAAAACGTTATCAAAAACACTCATGCAGTAACGTTAGGAAAACTTTTTGTTAATGTTTTGTTAACATTCTTACAGCCTAAATTTGTTAGCTGGGATTACAGTAATTTAATGCTCCTGTTTACAGTAAAATCACAGTATACAGTCGGAATTTGTGGTACAGTCGGAACTACCAATCTACCACTGTTTTAACTACAGTAAATTACCGTCAAAGCAAAGAAACTAGTGGACAGCAATAGAGTGGTGTTGGGTAGATATTAACAGAATAGTCATAGGAATGAGGAAAGCATCCACTTAAAGATCTATTCTGCATTGTGATTGGTTGAGATTAAATTAATCTTACTACAGAACAGAAGTGCACACGCACAATTATGCAAATCGTGGTCATGTGCATGTGTTTGTCCATTACTGTTCAAAATATATCAGCAAAAACTGAAAGCAAAACAGTTTTAACTTAGTGATTGTGTGTTGCGTGCATGTAAAAGTAAGATTCATATAACAATGTTTGACATTATACAACATGTTGATGTTACTGTAAATGTTTACAGTTGGTTGTATACGGTTGTGCGGTTTCACTATTTAAATTACACCTGCAGCTATTCAGTGTAACTGTTAAATAACAACTTTAGAGAAAGAGTTTGTGAATCAATGCATGTATACATGCATGCCATTTCTGTGCAAAAAAACTTCAAAAAAGTTTAAATAAACGTAATTCAACTTCTGTTAGTTGCAAAAACGTGGCCCAGCTAACAGGAAGCGCTCTTAGAAAGTTGGCTAACATTCTTTAGAAGTTCTCCCAAAGTTATCAAGAGGTTCTTGCAGTAACAGCAAAATGTTTTGTTGTTTTAAAAGTTATATGTTATATATCAAAAACATCATTCTTGTTAGTGGAACATTTCAAAAACATTAAGAATTAAAAAAGTTTGAATATTGTTCTTATAAACAAGCAACAACATTAATGCAATGTCTAAAAAAGGGACATTTTGAACGTTTTTACAAGATAATAAAGTCATGCATGAGAATATTGGGAATGGTGTGTGCAGACATTAAGGAAAAAACAGTGATCAGGATGAGCGGATAGGAGAGTATTTGGAGAAACCTGGCCAGTGTATCATCTCCAAACGTTAATCTCTTGAGTTTCTGCAATTAAGTACCAGCTTGTCCAGGCCTGCACAGAGTGAGAGAGATTTACTGAATGATAGAAAGAGAGTGAAAAAAATCAAGACAACTTTTTTTTTCGAACTCTGTGACACGCCATTATCAAAACAATACTCATGTAAATCAATAACAGGGAGGAGTATGGGTCAAACAAGGAGAAGCTAGGTTAACAAACAGGCTAACTCCGCAGAACGTCAGTGTGAATTGTCTGTGTGCTGTAAGCAGTGCTCGAGGAAGAAAGATCTTAGAGGAGGGGTTATTTAGGTGTGTTTGAGGTGTGGTCATGAGGGAACAGGGCTAATCACCTGAGGCAAACGTATCAAACTTTGTCATTAAAATTACACATCAACACAGCTGTAGCTACGTGTTGTATTCTCTGCAAGCGAACGCCGCTTTATTCAACTCTACCTAGCCGCTCGCTATACCTTTTGTACAACAATAACTGCCGTAACTCTTGTTTAGCTTCACTGTTACTACAAAACTTTACCACAGCTGGAGTCAATGGGAGGAGGGAACACAAGCAGAACATAATAGCTCCATGCATGTCGCAGCAGGACCTCACAGGAGAAATTCCAGGGCACTTACCCTATTGTAACCGATCCACACCACTGTTTATCTGTTTATCTGTTTCTTTAGGTGAAAATACACGCCTGGTCACATAGATTATTTAACGGGGCAAATTACATAAATATGATCAATTAATAGATTCATAGAAGAAAAAATCCATTTAATTGGATTAAAAAATTGATTTTGGTTCATACAGTAGGTGTGCAGTCTTGATAACTGAAGGACTGAAACCTTTTAAGGACAGTGTTTGCTAAAGGGGGATAAATTATAATGTGATTTGTACTATTCGCCAGTATGTTACATATGTATACTTGACAGAATAGGTATCGTTGCTCAGTTTGTAAAGCAAACACTTGCAGACTGGCAGATGTCACACTATCTTTAAGACTATTGGCTACGTATTAATATATTGTGTGCATATGTGCGAGCAAGTGTTTTTTGTACTGTTGGTACTTGTATTTTGAAATATTTTCGTGGGTTTTTATTTTGTTAACATTCTTGTGTTGTTATTTTAATCACAGTGTGGAGTATTTAGTGCATACATATTGGATTAAAAAAAAAGAAATGATCTGACATAATTAACTAAAAGTGCTCAAGCACTATTATACTATTATATAGTTCTATTATATATAATTTTTCTATTATAGCTTTTTTAAATATTCCGAAAAACGAAAACGTTTCATTTCTTAAGGTCATGTATAAAGTTGTTTAAAGCTGCCCTATGCGTTTGAGTTGTACTGGTATGTCGCCCTCTGTTGTTTGAAATTGGCAGTGCAACAGCGCAAGGTTCTGACAAGCTACTTAAAAAGCAGAACAGCGAGGGATCAGTTGAGAATGTTTGTTTTGTTATGCCATCACATGCTATTTGTAGATAAATGTTGCCTCATTCATCATGGGATGTCATTTCATTTCTACTGTAAATCATCACTGACTGTAAGCCGTAATCAACCTGTTTCGAAACTATTTGAAGTTTTGAAACAGCCATTTGCATTTAAAACAGTAATCTTCGGGCTTTGTTTGGGGAAATTGAAATAAGGAGAATGTCTAGCATGTATGAAATATCACCCATGGGCAAATATTCTGCCATTTGTGTGACTAATTTGAATAAGTTAACACTTAGAGCTAAAAAAGACATACAGGTTTGACAAAAAGCAAACTGCAATTTTTCCAGGTTCCGGGGGTTTCTAATTTAAATCTCTGTTCTAAAGACACAGCTCATAAAGCTTTAGGGCTTAAAAATGTCAAACAAATTCCAATTGAATGTGCATCAATGCTTTTTTAATTTCACTTTATTTGCATATACTCTGCAGTGAAAACAGCAGTAATCAGGAGGAGATTGTTTTCCAACTTTTTGAGAGCTGAAAAGCTTGTTTGAGAATTTGCTGTGCACAGGCAGGACAACAGAGAACATTGTCCTGGTTCCTCTGGGGAACAAAGGTGGAGGCCCACCCATGAAACTGTTGTTCTGGGGACTGGGAATTGAAGCCATGGCCCCAGTTACTCAGAAACCTTCTCCTCATGCACGCCTGCAGACTCACTCATCACCTGCACACTTCCCTCTGAAGCTACAAGCTTCTTCTCTGTCGCGCTGGTGATGATGGTGGTCTTCGTGCTTTTGGTGATGGTGGAAGTGCTGCTGGTCAAACTCTTATTGGCCAAAACATCACTGTCACCCTTAGCAACCACAACTTCCTGCTTAACCAGACCGCTGTCAGGAACGTCTTTCCCAGCAATATGAGATGAGACTCTTGTATGGTGGCTGCTTTCAAGGCCGTAGTTCAAAGCTGGAAAAAATACAAGCACCGCTTATCAGCATAGGTGTGTAGAGAGATAGAGAGAGTGAGAGAGAGAGAGATGCTCTCTTGAAGTGCATAAAGGAACTTACAGTTCTGTTTAGAGATGGAGAAATTCTGGAAGCTACTGTACAATCTGTGAGGGAACAAAAGTACCTATCAGCTACTTTAATTCACTGGCCTTTACACACAAACTATGCAGACACCCCCCAGCTAACAATTTGAGTTGTAAGAACGTTTGCCCTTGTTTCCTAAGTAACAAAAATGTTAAAGAATTGTCGTGTTCTAGGAATGTTCAAAACCTTTTCAGATGTTGTACTAACGTTAGTTCTTGGTTATAAGAACAGTATTCAAATATTTTTTAATTCTGTAACATTTCTAATCCTTTCCACTAACAACTTACTGTTAGTGGAAGACTGTTTTTGATAACTGTGAGAGAACGTTTAAGGAATGTTAGGCAACATTCTGATAATGTTCCCTGTTAGCTGGGATTATATGGAATAGAAAGACTGCCACTCACACACACCTTCAGATGAATCCATCCTGGTTCTCTGTTGTGATGTGACAATATAAACTGCTAAAGTGCTGACCTGCTCTCCTCGCCTTCCAGGAGTTTCTTATAGGTGGCGATCTCGATGTCCAGGGCCAGTTTGATGTTCATTAATGACTGGTACTCGCGCACCTGACGGGCCATGTCCTGCTTTGCTCTCAGAAGAGCTGCCTCAAGCTCCTGGAGACGGAGCTTCGCATCTCTCACAGCTAGTTTACCTCGCTCCTCTGCCTCAGTGACCTGAACCTGCAGACTTGCTTGCTAAAGGAATGACGGGACATGAGAGATTACAGACTTGCTGTACTCTGAAATGTTCATCTGTACTGTATATCAGCTTATTCTGTATATGATAAGCTTCGTTTGCCATTTTACTTCATTATGTATGCGGGTCACTGTATGTTTTAATATGTATCGTATATATTATTTAATGTGACATTAAGTTCTTACCTGCCCTTTAATCATTTCCATCTCAGACTGTATACGTGTAATATTACGCTTGTACTCTGCTATTTCAGCTTTTGAGCTTTTTAATTCATCTCCACGTTTGGTGGCCGACAAATGCATTTCTTCATACTGAAATCACAGAGGACACAAACACACCCACAGACAGGCACACAGATAATATACGTATTTCATTTTTAGCAAAACAAATGCAGTAACCCAATCACATCCACTGCACTGTTGACAGTAACTTTTACGTTACACACACATTCTGTGCAAGCACACACACGTCTCGTCACACACATGTCAAGGCAAGAGAAAGCAAATAAAAACAAAAAATGCAGACAAACCTTCTGTTTGTACCAGCTCTCTGCCTCGGCACGGTTGCGGTTGGCGATCTCCTCGTACTGAGCGCGAACTTCAGCCACAATGGCGTCCATGTCCAAATCTCTCCTGTTGTCCATCTCCACAACAACTGATGTGTCCTTGATCTGACATTGGAGCTCGTGGATTTCCTACACGCACGGATCAATGAAGCTCTGGAGTCCACAGAACCATTTTTGCTTTCTACTATATTTTTTAATGTGCAGGTTTATATATATATACACATACATTGATTGATTGATTGATTGATGTATTACTAGGAGCAAATGCAGTATGTGCTACCAGCAGGTTTATTGCGTAAGACTGTAACTACGTTGAAAGATTTATTAAGGGAGTAAATAAGGGGTACCTCCTCATAAATCTGCCTAAGGACGTTTAGCTCATCTGTTAGGTTATCCAATTTACCTTCCAGCTCCACTTTAGTCAGGTATGCACTGTCAGCATCCTAACACACACACACACACACAAACAAACACAATTATCATAATGATATTACCTATAATAAGTTGTAATTGTCATCATTAGTTGTGACATGTTTTGAAGAGCTCGTAATGTGCTGACCTTTTTCAGGAGCACAAAGTCATTGTCGCTATCGTTCCGTTTGTTGATTTCATCTTCATACCTGAGAAGGAACACAAATGGTTTTTGGAAGGTGCGTGTGGAATGTCCTTCAACACTTCACTGTGAAAATATGCACTTAGGTTTTACTGAGCCACTAGCCAGAGGCTTCCAGTTGTCTCACTTGCTCTTGAAGTCCTCAACAAGGCCGGTCATGTCACGTAAGCCAGACTCCAGACGATGCTTCTCATGACCCAGAATGTCCAGCTGCCTGCGCAGGTTAGCAATATAGGACTCAAACATAACATCAGCACTGGATCTGCTGCTGGTCTTCTCCTGCAGAAGACTCCATTTGGTCTCCAGCATTTTGTTCTGCTGCTCCAGGAAACGCACCTGGAGAAGGTCAACAAGAATGAGACTGAAATTTTTTTTTATATATATATATATATATACACACACACATACACACACATATATATATATATGTAGATATACATGATTTTTAGTTTTACTGTTTAAAGGCATGTAAGTTTCTGCTCTGGATAGCTCTGAATTGTTCACAAACAGTCTTTGTTCACAAAGGTGAACAAAGGAGATGCTGAACATTGCCTCTTCAGGTGTGTCAGGTCCTCATAAAACATACAAATGTAATATAAGAATTGCCAGAACAAAAAAACTGCATTTTCTCTGCAAGCTGAAAGTAAACCTCTCTTATACTTACTGTACTTAAAACATGTTTGGATTGTATTTATTGAACTTATTGAACTATAGGAAACTGGAGCACAGCATCTGAGGTCATGGGCATTAAAAACCCTGGACAGATGGCCAGTCCATCAGAGTTTAAAGACACAAACACAATTACACTCTCACAAAGGGAAAACCACGGTAGCTGGAGGAAACCCATGCTGACACGGAGGAAAGATGCACATTTCATACAGAAAGGCCTCCTGCTGGAACTCGACCTTAAAACCTTTGTGCTTTGAAGCAACAGTGGTACCCACTGAGCCACAGTTCCTAACAGTTGCATAGACCTTTTCTGTGTTAGACCGAAGCCTCTTGTGTAGCGTCCTGTGTAGGCTGAAGCCTCTTGTTACATTAGAACTCACAAGATATTGGCTATTAATATGAACATACTGTTACTTACATGTTCCTCTGTTATCACACATCACATGCTTAAACAAACATATGGACCATTATACAGTCAGGTCAAAGAACAAGGTCATCCAGACCAGAAAAGCTCAAGATATATAAAAATCAAAGAAACGTACTTTATCAATGAATGAAGCAAACCGGTTGTTGAGGGTCTTAATCTGCTCTTTCTCCTGCGTCCTGATGGCTTGGATGTTGGGATCAATCTCAAGATTTAGAGGTGCAAGCAGACTTTCATTGACCATTACAGCTGTGATCGGAGGGCAAACAGTGGGAGCAGAACCCCAACCTTCTCTTGACACAATCCCTACCCCATACTCCAGACTGCCTCCACGAATCCCGGAACCGGGTTTGTATCCAACAACCTTGTACCCCCCAACTGCTCCTGCTCCACTGGA